>CM030365.1:114348450-114590273 GCA_017893485.1 Hemerocallis citrina
TTGTGACAAGTGTGTGTTTTCTAAGTAAGAGAAAATTGATGTTTTATATCCTTGCGTCAGTTGAATGAACTGACGAGCCCACAGTTTCTATGCAGGATAAAGAGATTGACAAAATTAAGTCTGCAAGCTTCTTAAAGAATGTTTCAAGTGTTGTACTTTTTATTCATGTAATTATTGTAAATGACTTCCGTTGTTTAAATGTAATTCAAGTTGTAACTCTGATTTAATGAAAGTTTAAATTTCCTTGTAAAATTGTACGAAGAGAAATGTAAAGTTCCTGTGGAACTTCGAATTCAGTCTGTTTTGGAATTCGGGGTGTTACAGATCATGGCTGCTGGATCTTGATTGATCTGATCCAACGACCACGGGCACCGTTTGCACGACACCTGTTTGCAATGGAGCAATGCTCTTAAACAAATTCAAACACAGATTATATATATATATATATATATATATATATATATATATATATATATATATATATATATATATATATATATATATAATCTGTGTTTGAATTTGTATAAGGTTGATATAGGTAAAACCAGGGTCGTACGATCTCAGTACCCATCTTAAGGCTTCTTAAGAGCAGAATGATAATTTTACAGCAGCTGCGGACTTAAAAGAAGGACATGTACCATGCCATGCTTCCCAAAAAGGAATATAGAATACGGATACGCGACAAAGACCAGGGAATGGCTTTCACCATTCATGAGCTGTAAGGATCTTTTCAACAGTCCACAAGAAATAAACAAGAAGTAAACAAGAAATAATCATCCATGCATGCATGAAACAAATTAATATAACCAACAGAATTACTTGAAAACATAATACATAATTCTCGAATAATCAAATCTGGAAACAACAAGTCACATGTTCTGGGACAAAGTGCCCAATACAAGATTCAAGTAGCAATAAATACAACTTATTCAAAGCATGAAATAAACTACCTAGACCAAGGACATGGACTTCGTTGTAGTTAACGTGAAAACTATCTACAATGCCATCCCTGGCCGCCCCAGCCTGGCAGTTCTTCGCATCGTAGCATCGGCCTTCCACATAAAGATGAAGTTCTCCACAACAGCAGGAGTACGAGAAGTTAAGGGGATCCAAGAAGCAGCTCGGGCATGTTACACGGTCACAATGTGGGACTCAGTCCTCCTCCTCGATGTTGTAGAACTCCCTCCAAAGAGTGGTCAAATTAACTTTGAGCTAGTGGAAGACCTAGAAGAGATCCCCTTCCCCAAAGAAGATCAGACTAAGTGTTTCCGGGAAAGCAAAGCTCTCTCCCACAAACTCAAAAAATAAATTTTTAGTTGCATTAGAGGGAACTGAGACTTGTTTGCTTGGATCGCTACTGACATGCTCGGCATCTCGAAAGAATTGATCATGCACTGTCTCTTTGTCAATCTAGATGTAAAGCTAGTCCAACAAAAGCGCTACTAGTTTGCCCTCAAAAAGCAACAAGTTGTCAAGGAAGAGGTCAACAAACTTCTAATCGCCCTCTTCATTCAAGAAGTTAGCTACCCCGAGTGACTAGCCAAGATAGTCATGGTAAAGAAAGAGAATAACAAGTGCAAAATTTGCATTGACTTCACCAATCTAAACAAAGCATGTCTGAAGGACCACTTCCCTGTCCCCATCATTGATGCCTTGATTGATGCCACATCCGGGCATGACCTCCTTAGCTGCATGGATGCCTTCTCAGAACAATCATATCCGAATGTTCCCTTTTTTACATCTCAAAGACATCCTTCATCACCGACCAAGGCCTCTACTACTATCGAGTTGTGTCTTTCGAGCAGAAGAATGATGTAGCCACTTACCATCGTCTAGTAAACAAGATCTTCAAGAAATAGATCGGTCAAAAATATGGAATTCTATGTAGATGATATGCTTGTAAAGAGCCTCAAGAAGAATGACCATGTGACCGACCTTGAAGAAGCTTTTGATGTCCCCCACAAGCACAACATGAGGCTGAACCCCTCGAAGTGTGCCTTCGATGTCTCCTCGGGCAAGTTTCATGGGATTCATGGTGATCCAAAGAGGAATTGAAGCGAACCCAGACAAGATCCGAGTCATTCTCAACATGTCTCCTCCATCCAACATTAAAGAAGTCCAGAAGCTCACAGGGCGCCTAGCCGCCATCGGGTGCTTCCTTTCCAAGTCTAGTCAAAAGTGTCTCCCTTTCTTCAAGGCTCCCTGTGTATCAAACAGCTTTGAATAGAGCAAGCACAACAAGAAACCTTTGAACATCTCAATGCATATCTCACCAATCCCTCACTCTTACGCAAGCCCGAGCCGGGAAAGTTCCTCTACCTTTATCTAGCCACTTTAGATCAAAATTCGATCTACTATGTGAGCGAAATACTTCATGATGCCAAACATTGTTATTCTAAGATGGAGAAGATGGTATACGCTTTGTGTAACGCCCCAAATTCCAAATACATGTAATTCGTAGCACAACCAGGATCTTTACTTCAATTTCATACAAAAATATAAGGAATTTAAAACTTTTTCAACACAAAATAGTTCTTTATAATGCACAGCGGAAATTACATATAAAATACAACTAACATCATCAAAATCATCATCTTGCAACATTCCTCGACACTAAACTCATTCTCACCCCGCTCGCTAATCCGAGTCCTACAAAACTTGAGAACTGCGGGTACGTCAGTTGAATACAACTGACGCAATGCTATAATAAAGCGATCCTCAACTTTAACAATTATAAACTTGATACACATAACAAAAGCAATAATGACAGATATATAATAACAGAAAATGAATCTAATCTAAGTGTATAAGTGTATGGCATGAAACATAAATCAAAATGCATAAAATAGTGACATAAAACAAGTATTCGAGAAAGCAACAAATGCACACATTGCACACTAATGCACACTTGTTCGGATTCTATGCATCCTATACGACATAGGTCCGAGGGCAAGCCCTTAATGTTGTCCCCATTATAGGGTTAAATCCCACAATATGCAACCTAAGCTCGATGACTGTACTCTAACGTGTAATTACGTGCAATCATACCCCCAGGATTATGGACTTTACCGGCCTTACTGTCATGCCCCACTTTCCAAAATACAGAATACGAGTACGTAACGTAGGCCCAACGAATGATGTAAACACCATCCATAAGCTGTACTAGACTAACTCAGCAATATGAATAATAAATATAGCTACACAAGAAAGATACAATCACATGAATCAAAGATAAACTTCAATAATAATGAAATAATCCAAATAATATCCAACATAAAGTCCAATATCTGCGAAATATAAATAAACGACAGGACAAAAGCCCAAAGCAAAGTATAATGTCATGAAAATGTTCAGAAGAAATAAATCTAGCAATAAAGTAAATTAAGCAGCGCAATTTTTGGTTCCATCTTCTAGAATCGTTGCTCACCAATTCCTGCTGGTAGAGATCCTTCGGTACTTGTAAATTCTTGATCTAAAAAGAAAGAAAATAATGTCCTTAAAGCAAGTCATGGACAGCAAGTAGAGAAAACAGGGAGTAACGAGAACATAGTATATCAAAGGAAAGGGACGGGATCAAAGTCAATAACAAAGTCAAAGATTGGCAATAATATCAAAGGTCTATATTTAATCATGCATGGAATGAATGGTATCAATTTAATTTTCTATATTGGTGATGATATACAGGATCAAGCATGAAATGTAAAATGCAGGTTATTAATCATTTTATTAATCTATCTAATACACGTACTACTGTGTCCCATATGTTCCATACCACAGGTTCGGCTCAAGCAAACAGTGAACGCTTTAGACTGATGGCGAATTCACGGATGGTGTACTCAATAACAAGATGACAAGATATCATGATAGCATGATCACATAATGACAAGCATTTCTCCACCTTCCATGTAATAAATCATGCAAGCAAGATATATTTTACTGAGTACAATTTCTGATCGTTCACTACCAAGTCAACCCATAATACCCCGGCTTGTTAATATTTTATTTATCCTATGTGAGCATAAAAGAAGGTGTCAAGTTTGTATCATGATAGGTGTGACTAATTCTACTCATTACAGACAAATCAAGTAGCAAATATATAAAATTAACACAAACCATATAATCTAGACAGCAGGACCTTACTGTACAAAAACATAGATTCCTGCTGCTCCAGAAAAGCAAATCTGGATCCATCAGAAGTTCTCGAAACTAGACTCTCTTCCGGTTCCAGCAAATATACACACGGCATATAAATATTACAAAAACTATGTCGAAATTCCTATTCTTTTCAGACTTTATGTTCAGACAGCAAGTTGTGAATTATATAAATACATGTGAAACAGATCAGAAAACTCATCAATTAAATCTACAAAAATTCAGGATGATTCCTACACATGTCTAGTCTCAGCCAAATTAATCTCATATTTTTATTTTACTGTTATCATGTTCTGTTTATTTATGAAACAGAAAGATACGCATGAATTTGTGAATCTGAAAATTCAGACACAATTGTACTAAAAATAGGATATCTCACAAATTATAACTCGGAATTCAGATCCGTCAAAAGTTCTAGAAAATCGACTCATTGTTCTATAAAACATATTCAGAAAGTTATTTCAAATTACAACAATAACATGGTCAAAAATCTGATACAAAAAGACACAACAGTCCAGAAAATAGTTTGACATGAATAGGCAACAACTTTATCATACAACCATATAGTTCATGCTAATTAACAATCAAAGTGATGCTAGATGTTTAACATGCATATTTCTAGGTTTAAGATGCAATTTTACAGGCATGGTAATCAATTCATTAAGTCAAATTCAATCGACATATTTAATTCATCAAACAATTCTATAGCATGGATCTAGTTATTTTCATGTATAACGTGCATATGCAATGTGCAAGAGGGACTATATTTTAGATAAAAGAGGTAGGCATGATGTTAAGAATATATTGGGTTAGCTCGTGTAAATCCTCAATATACTTAACGGAATTCAAATAGTAGTATGATAAAAAGAATTTGGATTTACTTTCGGAGATCAAAGAATCTTGAATCAAACAATAAACTAGTTTAAGAAAGAGACTTGCATGTTAGATGATAATTTTGAATATATAGAATAACGGGATGAGAATCCTGGACGATGAATCCACGAACGGAATGTGGAAACACGTGCGAGCCCGTGCAAACACACATACACAGCAACTCCAATCCAAATACCGGATCCTCATCCACAAAACACTAAACACCGGATCCAATCCCTTCTTCACTACCCGAACAGCAAACACCAAAAACCGGATCCCTTACCCGAACACCAAACAGCGATCGAAGAAGGGAAGGAAAGTAGTGGTGAGGATCGCCGACGACTGTGGTGACTCGAGGGGTGTTCGGGGGTGCTGACGGCGGGGCACTGGCGGTCGAGGAGCGACGGCAGCGACGAGGGAAGGCGGGGCTCGATCAGTGCTCTGTTTTGCACCAAAACAGAGGAGGATACGGGATGGAGACGACACTGGATGTCGACAGGGTGGAGGTCGAGCGGTGAAGCTTCGTCGGTAATGGCGAGGATGGATTCAGGGTGAAGAGGTGGCTACGGGGTGGTTGTCTTCGAGTGAGGGGGCAATAAAAAGGCGCAGGTGGTGATGGGTTCGGTGGATGGCGAAGACGACAGGATGAGGGCGGGAACTTCGATGGTTGGGTGAGAGGGTGGCGATGAGGACCAGGGGTGGCAACGAAGTGGCATAGGAGATCGACGGAGGGCGGTCGAAGCAACGGGAGAGGAACACAGAGGGTGCGGGATGGGTTTTGAAAACAGAGGTTAGGGAGAGAGAGGGTGAGCGGCGTGGGTAGGAGAGAGAGAGAGAGATTAGATATATTAAATTAGGGTTTTTAAGGGTATTTAAATAGGGTAATTAAGATATGGGGTTTTGGGTTGCGGGTTAATGGGTTTCGGGTATGGATTTAGGCTCCAAAATAAGAAAAACAAATAGAAGACAATGAGAAAGACATATAGAGGATCAATTCAAACTCAAACACGAAAGAGTAAAATTTGTGGTGAGCCAAAAATGTAGGATTCAAGCCAAAAGAGTACAAAATGATCAAGATAGAGCAAATGAGCCCAAAGGGAAGCAAGATTTATTATTCAAAGAAAATTCGGATACAATAATTGGGGAAAAAGAAATAAAATATAATAAAACCCAAACTAGAAAAATAGGGGTTACACTTACCCTATCACACATTTGTGGATTTACTGGGCCTCCTAGGTCCCGAACATTCCTGGAGACCGCAGTCCTTTACCAGACATGCTCGTTAACCCTGGAAAGTCAATCACCCCACAACTACGAACCAGGCCTACCCCTAGCCCACCTCAGTAGATTTAATGGGCATATCCTGTTCGTCCCAAACATTTCTAGGAATCGCAAGTTCTTTACCGGCCTTTTCTCAAACATAACAGGCATACTCCTAGCCCACACATATAGATTTACCGGGCGTATCCTCAGTCATGAACATTCCTAGGGACTGCAGTCCTTTACCAACCATTTTATCGACTTCACTGGCCTACCCCTAGCCCATACATGTAGATTTACTAAGCATATCCTTAGTCATGTCCCGAACCCTTAGGAACCGCAAGCTCTTTACCGGATATGTTCGTCGTTGTTTCCATCATATCTTCACCTAGTGCCTGTCCTTAAGTTCAAACACAGATAATTGCCACCTAGGCTAGCTTACCCCACCGGACTTAAATCAGCACACGAAAACATTAGCCCATACTGGCCACTTCTCAAACTTTCATAATCACAAATTTGCCTGTACCCTGGGTCTCTCTCATCCTGTAGAATTCACACATTCCGAAATTCATAAACTTTCTAGGTCATCCATAATCTCTTTTATAGTCATTAAGAATTTAATTCATTCATATACTCAATTCATCTCTTATTCATTCCATCCAACTAGTCATTCTCAAATAACTAGATAAAATCTTCTAAACTTTTACAATAGGACATCAAACACCTCAATTCAATCAACATCATCCATGTTCTATTGCCTAAAATCTAATTATCAAATCTGTACTAAGATTGTTCATTCAAATCTGGAATTTATTCCAAAATATTTGTACCAATTTCCATCAAATATTAATTCCCCAAAATACTAATATCCTTTAAAATCATCTCTATTCAAATTCTTCAAATCCAATCACCAAATATATGTTTAATTATCTAAGTGGGAAACTAATCCAAAAATGTTTGTACAAATTGCCATCAAAATATTTTTCCCAAAATCAATTTATATTTCCAATATACTCAAAAATAGTAAATACAACCAAGTTCGAGCTCACCAAGGCTCAAACCTGCAAACTCAAAGATCCTAAGCCACATGTACTAACCAATACTACAAGCCTATTTCTCTAAACTTCTTTTCAAGGTAACAACATATACATAGAATACACTATTTGAATGTTCAACTATCTTTGGACAGTAACTCCATGATCTTGCAAAAATCATATAAATTAGGATACTTATCAGAAAATAGATTTATTAGTGTCATATAAAACTTGAATGAGTCTACTAGAATATCTTAGTCAAGATCATCTAAATTCATCCTCGATTACTTCGTCTAAATTCATTTACAAAACAGTAGGTTCAGAAACTGAAAACTGCAGCTCATGCTACTTGTAAAAATCACAGAAAAATCTATGCTTCATGAAACTTTGTGTTCTTTAGCTAAAGGTATAAAAGTATACTGTAACTTTGTAGTTATAGGTTTCTCCAAAATATTGTGTCTATATACCTGAATTCTTCGAAATCTATAGTATGGTCCAATTGTTATACAGACTCAACTACTCAACTACAGTTTAAATACTGCCACATGTCCATTCTTGTAAAATTCATCATAAATTTCATTCTTCATGGAAAATTGATTCCTTAGACTCTAAAGAAAGGTTAACGAGTCTACTTCAAACTTAATTTTGACGTTCCTCAAAATACTACATATTATGCAGAAATGATCAAAATTCAAAAGGTAAATGAGAGAGGAGATGGAGGGGTTTTTATTAAAAAAAGAAAACCACCCATGATTTGAGATAAATAACTACCCACTAGTTCCATGTTCTTTGACCAATTCAAACCCTTCTCCCCTCTAATTGGCCGGCCAAACAATGGTGATATATGCATGCGTTTTTTTTTCTGTACCAAAATAATATGCATAATTCTCATACAAGAAGTAATGCCTCTTTAAAAAAATTAATTAATTTGATTAAACATATTATGAATTCTTTTCGATCTAAATCTTCACATGTTTAAATTAGGCATGATTAAAAATTATTATGCACATTTTGTTAAATTTACATATTAAAAATAAACCGTCAACACGTGCATTGAAAACACGTGCAATGCACGTAAAAACATAAATATTAAAATATTTGAGTTGAAGTTTAAATAGAAGATCAAAAATAAATTTGAATACATAATTAAATTCGAGAGAACAAAAAATATACATATAAGAATCGAAATGCAAAATACATAGAAAATTTTATAATGTTACGAATATTACACGTAACGGTACAAATTACATGTGCGTAACACATGTGGTCCAAAATTGTAATAACTCAATTTTGCAGGGTGTTACACTCTAGTCACGGCTGCCCGTAAGCTCTGCCCTTATTTCCAAGTGCACTGCATCCTGGTCCTCACTAACCAACCCCCCATGCAAGTACTTCACAAGACAGAGAAGTTTGGGCGACTCATGAAGTGGTCCATTGAGTTGAGACAGCACGACATCAACTGCCGGTCGAGGATGTATATCAAGGCCCAAGCCTTAGCTAAATTCATTGTTGAAAGCACTATAACTATTGTTTTCGGTATTTTCATTTTTTTTCCTTTTTGTAATATTTTATTTGTAATTGAATACAATACTCTATTTTTGTTTCTTGATTCTTTTATTTATTAAATCTTGTTCATGAAATTCTCTGTTCTTCTTGTTGAGTTGTTCTTATCGATTCTATTTTCTTTTGTTAATTGTGGGTATTTTTATTTGAACCCTACTATTTTAAACCCATCTCTTATTGAACCCTAAAACCCAATTCCAATTGTTCTTGACCCAAAATCGCAATTATTGAATCCTAAACCGCTAACCCAATACCCTAATTGTACCATATAAATACAACTCTACTGCAAACCCTAAAAATTGTGCAAATTTGAAACCATAGTAGCTTTTTCTCTCTCCTCGCCGTTTCTCTCTCTCCCGATCGAAATTCCTGCCCAAACTCCACCTCCTTCTTCTCTGGCCAACTCCGGCCGCCCTCCTCGTCAACACTCCCCGTCGACACCTCCAGTAGTGCCGCCCCACCTCTCCCTCGATGCCCAGTCGCCCAAAAACCCACCCCGTCCTCTCTTTTCTGTTCCTTGACGACAACTGAACGCCAGATGCTAGAGCGCCACCTCCTACGACACCCTCACCCGCCGTCGACTGCACCTGCAATGCCAGCGACCTCCGCCCCTTTGCCCTCTTGCTATGGTGGCTGAGCTCGTTATTGTGCTGCTGTCTCTACTCTTACTGTGTTACTGAGTTCTCCTTGATACTGATTTTGTTTGGGTTCTCTTCTGCACGGATATTGCACGTGTTAAATTGTTGGTTCGTGGATTCGTTGCTTCGAGATCCTTATCCCATTATTCTTGGTATTCGTTTTCACCGTTAATAAGGCAAGTCACTGTCCTCTTGAATTGTTAATTATATCAAATTCAAGTTTTGTTGAAACTCTTGCAAGTATATCCCTTTGTTTATCGTATTATACATTGTTCATCTCTTTCGTTGGGTATATTGAGGGTTCATACGAGCTAACCCCAATTTACTTGACATCGTGCCACTTTTAACTCCAAAAATTGAATCTTTCATGTGCGCATATAGAATTGACAATAAGGTTGTTCATATAATTATCACACAAATGAATTATTGTAGAGAGAATTGCTAGGTTGTATGTTGTGTGATCAATTGATGGTTGATTGATGATAAATTAATGTATGTATGTGTTCTTAATCTTATTTACCATGTTTTTATACCCTTCATACTGATTGAGAAGTTTATCGACTAGTAGAATTGATACCCAATATGTTTAATTAACTTATTTTTATGAAAACTACCTAAAACCGTACATTGCTTGCCAAATGTATGTTGACTACTATTTTCGACCCAGTAGATGATCTTAAAATGAATTACTTTTTGAAAGAGAATTGTAGCCTTATCTTTCTAGTTTCCAGAATATCTTGAATTTCTAAATTTCGAGTTGTGTAGCAAAAGTTATGCCCGTTTTAGTACAGCTGTGTTTTTTCTTTCAGATTTCCAGATTCTTGTACGTTTCATGTTTAAACAGTAAAAAGGCTGATCAAATGATAAAATTTTGCTCTGATAATTTCCAGATTATTGCTTAAAATATTTAAGAGTCTAGAAAATATTTTTAATGAATTTATTATGGATTTTTTGCTGATTCTAAAAATAAAATAACATGTTGTCAAAATTCTGCCTGAACATGATTTCTGTAATGAATGGTGTGTTTGACCTAGCTACTTTTGTCGGATTTTGAACTTTAAATATGCGTTGGAACCGTGTGGAAGTCTAGTTTTTATAATTTCTAACGGATTCAGTTTTTGATCTCTGGAACAGCGGAAAACTGCATTTTGGTACAGACTACTCTAGCTGTCCAGAATTTTATAATCCAGATTTTAATAGATTAGTTATTCCTATATCGTAATATTTCATGAATTAATGTTTTTATGTTGTATTGCATGATCCTAATAAGTTATTGTCATCATTATAATTGTCCTATCTCATGTTACCATCCTATTGTTCTCGTAGTGATACTATCGTACATCTCATGTCTCAAATTGCATATTGTATTGTTGCATTAATAAATAACTAATAAGCCGGGATTTAAGGGATTGACTAGAGTATTTGATGATATAGTGACTGTACTCGGATGATGGCCCGTGATTATTACCGTTATCGTCGTCGTGTAAGATATTACACCATGATCCGTGTTATTACCGTTATTGTCATCGTATAAGAAATTACACCATGGCCTGTGTTGTTACCGTTACTGTCATCATACCTAGTACATGGACTATAAAATTTACCACTATAGTCTAAACGAAATTGATTATATGCATCGAACATTTGGTATAGAACATATGGGACACAGTAGTACGTGCATTAGTTAGGATTTAAAATGATTAATAGACATAAGGATTGACACATCACCGACATTGCATATTGGTCATCATTGTTCTATTGATATTGAATAGTGGGTAAGTGTTATTATTATTAATCATTGATTATTGATACCAAATATTGAATCATTGTTTATAATCATTGCATCGGTTATCATAATAATGATTATTATTAGTATTATTGATTCCTATTGATCCATTGATTCATTATTATACCGTTATTCTGTTGTTCCCTGGTTTCTCTACTTGCTGTCCATGACTTGCTCTAAGTACAATTTTTCTTCCTTTTTTAGATGAAGTGTACACAGGTAGTGAAGGAGAATTGCCTGCTGGAATTGGAGAACAAACTTTCTGAAGAACTATTGATTACAATTGAATGTTATTTTTAATAAACTTATTGTATTGAGACTTGTTGCTATTATGTTTGGAATTTATTATTATTTTGGGCTTATGTCCCGGATTTAATTATTGTTCCAGATGTTGGATTATTATTGTACTTGGATATTTTATATTGCTTCATTTCAAGTATTATTGTTCATGAGATTTTTATTATTACCTATGCAATTGTTCTGTATTAATTATATTGTTGAGTTGATCGGATAAACAGCTTATGAGTGACGTTAGTCATTCGCTGGGCCAATGTCATGTATTCGTATTCCGTATTTTTGGAAAGCGGGGCGTGACAAGATTTTTAGTGGTATCAGAGCCTGAGTTTGGATAATATATCAGTCAAATGTGACTAACAAAAGGAAGTTTGGCTTTGATTGATATATTAATCAGATTTGGCTTTTATCGGTTTGACTCAACAGTATGTGCAATGCAGTGATCGCATGAACAATTGATATCCAACTTATAACCTGGATGCTAACCGTTTGATTTTTATTGCAGACCATGGCTAGAAAAAGTGCTTCATCTTCCCGTGTTGGGGATGATCAGTCTAATGAGCCCACTGTTGCACAACTAATGCAAATGTAGCGTGAGCACAACGAACTGATGAGGCGGATGCGATGGGAACATAATGAACAATTGGGAATGGCTTATGAAGCTGCTAACAGAGAACCCGTTGTGCCTGCACCTGGATTACTGCTGCCGAGACTTGGAAATGTGGCAGATTTCATGAGGCTCCATCCAGACAAGTTCTCGGGCACTGAAGGTCCACTTGAAGCCGAGCAATGGCTTATCAGGATGAACAGTTGTTGACCGTAGCACGTATCACGAATGTGGATCGTGTAGATGTGGTGAGCATCCAACTTGTTGATCTTGCCCACATCTAGTGACAAACTGAGGCTGGACGATTGGGCTGACCCATTCCCTGGGCCGCTTTTACTGAGAGCTTCCTCACGAAGTTCTTCCCTAATGTCACCAAGAATGAGATGGAATGACCGTTTGTTTCTTTAACTCAGGTTTGTCAGATAGTGTTTATTTATGCTTTTTCGTTGTTATTTCATAAAGTATCGATGCTAAACTAAACACTGTCTTCAATCAGGGGAATCCTACCGTGGATGAGTATGCTGCAGAATTCGTCCGACTAAGTCGTTTTACTACTGCTATGGTGGCAAATGACGAAGATAGAGGCCGTCGTTTCCTGTTGGGCTTGGACATTGAGATTCAGGACCGTATTGCTGTCATGCGACTTCACTCTTATGCTGATATCCTGGATGCCGTAAGAATTCAGGAACAGACCAGTTCAAGGAAGCATGCTATTCAGCTAACTGTTGCTGCTAGACCTTCTGTTAGGCCTATTAGGAAGCCAGCTCCGCCCCTCCCTGTCAGGGCATTGCCTTAACCACCTGCTATCCAGAGGTCGAACATAGTCTGCACTTACTGTCATAAGACTAGACTGTGCATTTGCGCCAAGATTGCAGGATAGTGAACCGCCAGTGCCTTGCATGTGGAGGTGTGGACCACATGGTTCGTGATTGCCCTAGGGCCAGGCCTCTTGCACCAGTTGGAGGTTTCGCTCCTCAGGGGGCACTTGTTCGTGATCAGGATGGACCACCTCTTCCACCTCAGAGGCAGGCCTTTGACCAGAGGAGAGCCGTTCCTAAAGGTAATCTTCCTGCAGGTCGTGGTCAGGCCTACAACTTGACTACGCGGGATGCTGAGACTGCTTTGGGCGTTGTTGCAGGTATATCTTTAGTTGTTTTTCATCCTGTATTTATTTCTATTTTATTTTGGATTTCCTTGCTATTTTATTATTCTATCCTGTTGTTTATTCATGTTAGCTTCTCATTCATGTCTATTTCTTGCATTTTGCTTCTGCCTTTTGTGTTCTCACTTTGACTTCTTGCTAGGTATTATCCTTGTTCATTCCTTTCCTGCTCATATTCTTTTTGACTCTGCTGCAACCCATTCATTTGTTTCCTCCCGCTTCATCGATCTGCATCACTTGGCTAGCAGTGGTATGCCTGTAGCTTGGAACATTACTACAGGTGGAGATGTTGTCGTGTGTTCTCAGATTTGTGAGCAGAGTCCCTTGGTTATTGGTGGTGTTGATTTTGTTGCCGATCTGATTGTCATCAATAAATTTTGGATTGTATGTGATCTTGGGGATGGATTGGCTTGGTGCCACTCATGCTGTGATTGACTGTCGCAAGTAGAAGGTGGCGTTCCAAATGCCAGAACATCAGGAATTTGAATTCTATGTAGTTGAAATGCTGCTTGCTTGTGTAGAGAAGTTGGCTAGTCAGGAAGTTGGAGTTATGGAGGAAGTTTGTGCTGATGATGTTGTCACACCGTTGGTTGTGCAGGATTTTCTGGATGCTTTTTTCCTGAGGAATTGCCGGGATTACCGCCAGATCGTGAAGTGGTGTTCAGTATTGATGTTCGACCAGGAATAGCTCCAATCTCTAAGAGTCCGTACAGAATGGTTCCTGTTGAGTTGGCTGAGTTGAAGGAGCAGATTCAGGATTTACTAGATAGAGGTTTTATCAGGCCAAGTGTTTCACCTTGGGGAGCTCCTTTACTGTTCGTCAATAAGAAGGATGGTAGTCGGAGGTTGTGTATTGACTACCGTGAGCTCAATAATGTCACAGTGAAGAATATGTATTCGTTGCCAAGGATTGATGACCTATTTGATGAATTGGGAGGCGCGTCTGTATTTTCGAAGCTGGATCTTCGTTCTGGTCATAATCAAGTTAAGGTGAAAGCTGAGGATGTACAGAATATTGCTTTTCATACGAGATATGGGCACTATGAATTCTTGGTGATGCCTTTTGGAGTTACTAATGCTCCAGTTGTGTTTATGAGCTTGATGAATCGAGTTTGCTCTTCCTTTCTAGACAAGTTTGTGGTGGTGTTTATTGATGATATTCTTGTCTATTCTCGAAATCGGGATGAGCATGCTAAGCACTTGAAGGTTGTTTTGCAAACTTTGAGTGATCATTAGTTGTATGGGAAGCTTAGAAAGTGTGAGTTTTGGCTGGATCGTATGGCTTTCTTGGGTCATATTATTTCTGGTGATGGAGTTTCTGTCGATCTGTCCAAGATTTCTGCAGTCAAGGATTGGCCGATGCCGAAGCCTGTATCGGAAGTTCAGAGTTTTCTTGATCTAGCGGGTTACTACAGGAAGTTTGTTCGGGATTTCTCGAAGATTGTAGGGCCATTGACCAAGTTGACTGTGAAGGATCAGAAGTTTGTGTGGGATGAGTCCTGTGAAGAAGCCTTTGTTGAACTGAAGAAGCGGTTGAAATCAGCACCTATGTTGACTATACCGGATGGAGCGGGAGGTTTTGTAATTCACTATGATGCTTTAGGTAGAGGTTTGGGTGCTGTTTTGATGCAACAAGGTAAGGTTGTTGCATATGAATCTAGACAATTGAGGTCGCATGAGAAGAATTATCCTACACATAATTCGGAACTTGCTGCTGTGTTTTTTGCCTTGAAACTTTGGAGGCATTATCTACTTGGAGACCGAGTGGAAATCTTCACTGACCACAAAAGTCTCAAGTATGTATTCACTTAGAAGGAGCTGAATATGAGGCAAATGTGATGGTTGGAATTGATGGAAGATTATGATATCAGTTTGCAATATCACCCTAGTAAGATTAATTCAGTACCTGATGCTTTGAGCAGAAGACATGTTGCTATGGTTCTTACTGAGCAGAAATAGCTTGTGGAAGCTATGAGGAGATTGGAATTGGATGTGGTATTTCCTGGTTTTGAGCAGAGTTGTATGGTGCTTCAGTTGCATTCATCATGGGTAGATCAGATTAAGGAGGCACAGTCTGGTGATGTGCAATTGCAGCAATTTCGAGCTGAGGTTGAAGCTGGTTCTAGAACTAATATGGTAATTCATGAGGATGGATCTCTCTGCTTTGGGACCCGTCTATGTGTTCCGAAGGGGGAAGTTATGTAGAGGTTACTTGAAGAAGCTCATTGCTCGTCATACTCTATCCATCCCGGTGGTACGAAGATGTATCAGGATTTGAAGTTGCATTTCTGGTGGCATGGTATGAAGAAGGATGTTACAAGATTTGTTTCTCGGTGTCTGATCTGTAAGCAAGTGAAAGCAGAACATCAGAGTACTAATGGACTTCTTCAACCGTTTCCTATTCCGGAGTGGAAGTGGGAGAATATCACTATGGATTTTGTGACTGCTTTGCCTAGAACTCCCAAGGGTCACAATGCCATCTGGGTAATTGTGGATCTCTTGACGAAGAGTGCTCATTTATTCCTTTCAGAGTTAGTCAGTCTACAGAGAGCCTTGCAGAGAAGTATATGCAGGAGATTGTGAGATTGCATGGTGTTCCTGTTAGTATTATATCAGACAGAGATACTAGATTCATATCTCAATTCTGGGAGAGTCTTCAGATGAGTCTTGGGAGTAAGCTGAAGTTCAATACTGCATTTCATCCGCAGACAGGTGGTCAGTCTGAGAGGACTATTCAGACATTGAAAGATATGTTGAGGTCCTGTGTGCTTCAATTTGGAGGATCTTGGGAAGATCATCTACACTTGGTGGAGTTTTCATACAATAATTGCTACCAAGCAGCTCTGTATGAAGTCTTGTATGGTCGGAAGTGTAGATCACCAATGTGCTGGGATGACATTGGTGAGATGAAGCTTTTGGGGCCAGAGTTGATCACGAAAACTGTTGATGTAGTGGCCCAGATCAGGAAGCATTTGCAAGCCGCACAGGTTAGGCAGAGGAAATGGGTAGACATGCACAGGAGACTGTTAGAGTTCGAAGTGGGTGATCATGTGTTCCACAAGGTGTCTCCATGGAAAGGTGTGATTTGTTTTGGTGGTGGGGGCAAGGATGAGCCCTAGATTCATTGGTCCGTTCGATGTGGTGGAGCGAGTGGGCAAGGTGGCCTATAAACTCGCATTGCCGCCAGCTCTTTCTGGAGTGTAGGACGTCTTCCATGTTACTCAGCTCAGGAAGTATGTTAGGGATGATAGTCATGTTATTGACTATTCGGAGTTGTCGGTTCGACAAGATTTGTCTTGTGAGATTCATCCAGTTTGGATTGTGGACCAGCAGGAGAAGGTTTTGAAGAACAAGGTTATCAAGTTGGTTCGTGTTGCCTGGAATCCTCACTCGCCTGGTAAGTCGACTTGGGAGCTTGAAAATGTGATTCGAAAGAGGTTTCCCCATCTTTTTAAGTAGTTCTTGTTATTTTCTTTCTTCGGGGTTAACCTACTGCCACTTGCTTAAATTTCGATGACGATATTTTATTGTAAGGTGGGTAGGATTGTAACTACCGTTTCCGCTATTTTCATTTTTCCCCGTTTTGTAATATTTTATTTGTAATTGAATAAAATACTCTATTTTTGTTTCTTGATTTTTTTTATTTATTAAATCTTATTCATGAAATTCTCCGTTCTACTTGTTGAGATGTTCTTATCGATTCTATTTTCTTTTGTTAATTGTGGGTATTTTTATTTGAACCCTACTATTTTAAACCCATCTCTTATTGAACCCTAAAACCCAATTTCAATTGTTTTTGACCCAAAACAGCTATTATTGGATCCTAAACCGCTAACCCAAAACCCTAATTATACCCTGTAAATACAACTCTACTGCAAACCCTAAAAATTGTGCAAATTTTAAACCCTATCCGCTTATTCTCTCTCTACACTTTCTCTTTCCTCGCCGTTTCTCTCTCTCCCGATCGAAATTCCTGCCCAAACTCCACCTCCTTCTTCTCCGGCCAACTTCAGCCACCTTCCTCGTCGACACTCCTCGCGTATGCCTCCAGTAGCACCGCCCCACCTCTCCCTCGACACCCAGTGGCCCAAAACCCCACCCTATCCTCTCTTTCCTGTTCCTCGACGACAAATGAATGCCAGATCCCCGAACGCAGCCTTCTGCAATGCCCTCACCTGCCATCGACCGCACCTGCAATGCCGGCGACCTCTGCCCCCTTGCCCTCTTGCTGTGGTGGCTGAGCTCGTTATCGTGCTGCTGTCTCTACTCTTGCTGTGTTGCTGAGTTCTCCTTGTTACTAATTTTGTTTGGGTTCTCTTTTGCACATATATTGCACGTGTTAAACTGTTGGTTCGTGGGTCCATTGCTTCGGGATCCATATCCCAATATTCTTGGTATTCGTTTTCACTGTTAATAAGGCAAGTCAGTATCCACTTGAATTGTTAATTGTATCAAATTCAAGTTTTGTTGAAACTCTTACAAGTAGATTCCTTTGTTTATCGTATTATACATTGTTCATCTCTTTCGTTGGGTATATTGAGGGTTTACACTAGCTAACCCCAATTTACTTGACATCATGCCACTTTTAACTCCAAAGATTGAATCTTTTATGTGTGCACATAGAATTGATAATAGGGTTGTTCATATAATTATCACAAAAATGAATTATTGTAAAGAGAATTTCTAGGGTTGTATGTTGTGTGATCGATTGATGGTGGATTGATGATAAATTGATGTATGTATGCATTCTTAATCTTATTTACCATGTTTTTATACCATTCATGCCGATTGAGAAGTTTATCGACTAGTAGAATTGATACCCATCATGTTTAATTAATTTATTTCATGAAAACTATCCAAAACCGTAGATTGCTTGTTGGATGTATGTTGACTGCTATTTTCGACCCAGTAGATGATATTAAAATGAATTACTTTCTGAATGAGAATTGTAGCCTTATCTTTCTAGTTTCCAGAACATCTTGAATTTCTAAATTTTGAGTTGTGTAACAAAAGTTATGCTTGTTTTACTACAGCTATGTTTTTACTTTCAGATTCAAAATTCTTGTACGTTTCATGTTTAAACAGTAAAAAGGTTGATCAAATGATAAAATTTTGCTCTGATAATTTCCAGATTATTGCTTAACATGTTTAGGAGTCTATAAAATATTTTTAATGAATTTATTATGGAGTTTTTGCTGATTCTAATAAAATAACATGATGTCGAAATTCTGCCTGAACATGAATTCTGTAATGAATAGTGTGTTTGACCTAGTTACTGTTGTCGGATTTTGAACTATACATATACGTTGGAACCGTGTGGAAGTCACCATGGCCCGTGTTATTACCATTATCGTCATCATACCTAGTACATGAACTATAAAATCTACCACTATAGTCTAAACGAAATTGATTGTATGCATCGAACCTGTGGTATGGAACATATGGGACACAGTAGTACGTGCATTAGTTAGGATTTAAAATGATTAATAGACATAAGGATTGACACATGACCTGATGGAACTGCGATGATTCCCAGGACTACGGATTGGTGTGCGTATCGATCATAAAAGATTAACAGATTAAATACGTGATCTAACCCTTTATAGCGGAATCTAGGGTTCACGAATTATACCTGCGATGAGAAGAAGACGATAGTTTCTAGCAACCTCGAGCTGTCAGCGACCCCAAGATCTTCTGCACGTATTCCTTCCTCGGGTTGGACGTCGTGTGGGCGACGATCTCCCAACCTTTCTTCTCCTTGGCTGACCTCTCTTTCTCTCCTTACGTGAATCACGAATTTAGAGAAAAAATCTTATATCTCAGATGATCAATGACGGCCAGAGAATAGAGGATATATATAAGGCTACGGCAGGGACCATGAGGAGAAATTAGGGTTAGGTCTCCTAACAAATCTGGGTATCCCGTGTTCAGCCCGAACACACAACCCAGGCCCATTAACAATAGCTCGGTCCACTAAAGAGCTATTGTTGCACTACCTTCCTAATCCCAAATTATATTTATGGGCTCCTTTTATTATATGCTCGTTCAGCTCCCCATGTTAAGATATCGAATGTCCGTCGATCAAATTAAGTTACTGACAACTATATTGATCAACATCTTTTATCCTTAAGTAGTACCACTCAACTTTATTTGTCATGTCAGATGTAATCCACCTGCAGGGTTTACATGACAAATCCTTATGAGCTCCTTAAGGGGACATCATCAACCCGACGTATCGGGACATGGATTCCTTTTACAATCAACAGCCCATCATACATACAATGCTATTGTAATACCTCGTATTTCTGAAATATATATATGGTTTGAAATATATATAATAAATGAATTTGACTTGGTCCTATAGAGTATCTCTATGGGAAGGATTTATAAAGAATTAAAAAAAATGGATTTGAAATATAAGGATTCAGATTGAATCCGGTTGTGTGTGTAGTGGGGGGACCCACGGTTGATTTGAAAGAGGAAGCACAGCACGTGCTGTGCTTGTGTGCATGTGACGTGGCAAACCTGGGGATTAAATCCCTGGGGTGTGCTACGGGTATGGGAGAATGGATTAGTACCATACCGAAGGTTTCAAAGAATAATTTACTATATAAATACTAATTGCCAATGATCATTAGTCACCAATTCGGTTAACCACCTTTTGAGAGGCAGCTTGTGGTGGGCAGTTGTACTACATAGTATCTAATTTGTCTTCTAAATTGTATAAATTGTCCGGGCTCGGGGCAGGGGCGTTACAAATGGTATCAGAGCCGACTTTCGACATCGAGTGTAGGAGCAGTGAGTTATGGACTCCAGGATGATCGGCGGAGAGAGACAGACAATCCCCAGTAGTCTGGGACGATGGATAGAGGTCTATCCACAGAATGATCCGCAGAGTGGGATTGGTCTCCAGAATTCCAAAGACGAGAGTGACGCTCACAGAAGTGCTCTACACCGGCTAGAAAGTAGATCCTGCACTAGATTGTGCATGCCCCGTGCTCATCAGCGAGGACGCTGATTTCTGAAGGGGGGGTGTATGTAATACCCCGTATTTCTGAAATATATATATGGTTTGAAATATATATAATAAATGAATTTGACTTGGTCCTATAGAGTATCTCTATGGGAAGGATTTATAAAGAATTAAAAAAAATGGATTTGAAATATAAGGATTCAGATTGAATCCGGTTGTGTGTGTAGTGGGGGGACCCACGGTTGATTTGAAAGAGGAAGCACAGCACATGCTGTGCTTGTGTGCATGTGACGTGGCAAACCTGGGGATTAAATCCCTGGGGTGTGCTACGGGTATGGGAGAATGGATTAGTACCATACCGAAGGTTTCAAAGAATAATTTACTATATAAATACAAATTGCCAATGATCATTAGTCACCAATTCGGTTAACCACCTTTTGAAAGGCAGCCTGTGGTGGGCAGTTGTACTACATAGTATCTAATTTGTCTTCTAAATTGTATAAATTGTCCGGGCTCGGGGCAGGGGCGTTACAGCTATTACCCAATTCATAGAGGTTGTTGATCCATAATGAATCTCACTCTTTTATGAGTCAAAGTAATGCACACTGCATATACATGTCTGTTATTATATCTGGATTAAGAGCATAAGCATCCATAATAACAGAGGTGTTTGTTCTCTTTTGTAGTCAGTACAAAGAGAATAACCTCAAGTGGTCCTGTTCAATACACACAAAGTGTACTAGTGTAAACCTATAGTCAAGATAGACTAATACCAGATTACACTACAACCTTTCTAATGGATTGTCCAAGTCCGTCTAGGTTGTGAACTATTTATATATTCCATATGGAACTGATAATATGATGTATTATAGAATATCAGACACTTGCATTAATATTATAATAAACACAATATGCAAACATATGCCCATATGATTCTCATTCAAAAAAAATAAGGAAATAAAGTTAATACAAAAGTGATGCTTTCAGTATATAACCCTAACAACCGACATTGCATAATTTTCGTCATTGTTCTATTGATATCGAATATTGGCTAAGTGTTATTGTTATTGATCATTGATTATTGTTACCGAAATTGAATCATTGTTTATAGCCATTGTATCGATTATCATGATATTGATTATTGTTATTGTCCCGTGTTATTGATTCCTATTGATCCATTGATTCATTGCTATACCTCTATTCCATTGATTCCTACTGTCTCTATTTGCTGTCCATGACTTGCTCTAAGGACAATTTTTCTTCTTTTTTTAGATGAAGTGTACACAGGTATTGAAGGAGAATTGCCTGCTCGAATTGGAGAACAAACTTTCTAAAGAACTATTGCTTTATAATTGAATGTTATTTTTAATGAACTTGTTGTATTTAGACTTGTTACTATTATCTTTGGGATTTATTATTGTTTTGGACTTATGTCTCGGATTTTATTATTGTTCTAGATGTTAGATTATTATTGTATTTGGATATTTTATATTGCTTCATTTCAAGTATTATTGTTCATGAGATTATTATTATTGCCTGTGCAATTATTCTGTATTGATTATATTGTTGAGTTGATCGGATAAACAGCTTGTGGGTGACATTAGTCATTCGCTTGGCCAATGTCATGTACTCGTATTCTGTATTTTTGGGAAGCGGGATGTGAAAAGCACCATCCCCGATCCCCCCAAAGAAGATGAGGACCCTCCAACCTGGAGCATCTACGTCGATGGCTTATCTTACATCGAAGGGAGTGGGGCTGGTGTCATCGTGCTCGACACATACGAGTTCATCCTCCAATACTCACTCTGTCTCAATTTATGTGCCTCTAATAATGAGGAATAATATGAGGCAAATATTGATGGCCCCTCTTAGCTCAGAAGGAGGGGACCCGAAAGGTCAGGGTGTTCAGTGAGTCTCAGCTAGTAGTAAACTAAATCTGAGGAAACTATGAAGCCTGAGATGACTGCATGGTCAAGTACTTCTTGAAGAAACTCTTAGATACATTCAAGGAGGCGGAAGTCACTTGCAACCCCATGCAGAAAATGAACAAGCATAGGCTGTCTCTAAGTTAGCCTTCTCTTCATTCAAATGACTTGACCACACTGTGCTCATTAAGGTCCTATCAAGACAACTATCGAAGATGAAGCATTGGAGCTCATGTTTGTCACTCCTCAGACACCCTGAGACAATTGGATGAAACCCTTGTTGGACTTCCTAGATAAGGGAATCCTCCATGCAGATCCGAAGGAAGCAAGAAATATCATGTATGAGCAGAAAGGTACACATTTGTTGAAAGAGTCGTGTACAAGCGCTTCTACACTCTCATAGATGGCAGACCTTACTTACGATGCATCTTCCCCGAGAAGGGCATGTATGCACTCAGAGAACTACATGAAGGAATCAGTGGTATTCACACAGGCGCAAGGTCCCTTGCACAGAAAGTTTTTAATAACAGGTACTATTGACCATCATTCCTCGATAATGCCCAAAAACAAGTTCGCCGATGCACCTCTTGCTAGAAGTTCTCCCCTATGAAGGGGGTGCCCCAAGTCGACCTTTGGCCCATGTCAAGTCCATCCTCTTCTCCATGTGGGGAATGGACGGGTCATCCCCCCCCCTAATATGACAAAGGGACTTCTTAGTGGTAGCTATTGACTACTTCACAAAGTGGATCAAAGCTGAGCCACTAGCCTACATCACCGAATAGAATATTCAGCAATTGTTTTGAAAGAACATTGTTTGTAGGTTCGGGATCCTCCGAATTCCCATCACAGACAATGGAATCCAATTCGCCGCCAAAGGATTCCATAAATTATGCATCGACCTAGGGGTCGAACAATGTTTCTCTTCCATCTCGCACCCCATACCAATGGCCAAGTCAAGAACGCCAACTGATAAATCCTTGATGATCTCAAGAAGAGGCTCGAAGGAATTCCCAAGGGACTATGGGTCGAAGAGCCCCTAAGAGTGCTTTGGTCCCATAGGACCACGAAGAGAACCCCAACAAAAGAATCCTCATTCAACCTCACCTTCGGCTTTAAAGCACTGATCCCCTTAGAGGTCAGACTACCTTTGTAACACCCCGTAGTTTTCAAAGATAATATACATTATATATATATTGAAAATATGTTGAAAAGAAGTAAAAAATGTTGGCTGTTAAGTTATAAAAATATATATGCATGGATGGCTTTGAAATTATAATGAATGGTATTCATGAGATGGGGGCCCCACATGGTTTGAAACAGTAACTTGGCTATTGAAAAAACGTCAATTCCCATGGTGACGTGGAGGTATGTGTGGGGGGCCCACTTTTGTTCTTTCTCTCTTAACGGGAAAGAGAATGGGAATAAGGTGTGGAATTGTCCCACATCGGTAATAAACTATGATAAAATAATATTAAAATAATATAGCCTATGATCAAGAGTCACCTAATCGGTTAACCAACTTTTGAGAGGCAGCCTGTGGTAGGCAGTTGTACTACATAGTAACTAATTTGTCTTCTAAATTGTATAAATTGTCTGAGCTAGGGGCAGGGGCATTACAAATGGTATCAGAGCCAACTTTCGACACCAAGTGTGGGTAAGAGTGGGCGAGATGTATGCCTGAGATGGAGCTAGCAGATGTACGTCGGGTATGCCTGAGAGGGAGCGAGGTGGCGACCTGAAATAGTGGACCACCCGCAGAAACCACCCGCAGAATCAGGATACACTAGCATAATCCGGGTACTCTCCACATCGGCTAGAAAGGAGATCCTGCACTAGATTGTGCATGCCCGTGCTCAGCGAGGACGCTGATTTCTGAAGGGGGGTGTGTGTAACACCCCGTAGTTTTCAAAGATAATATACATTATATATATATTGAAAATATGTTGAAAAGAAGTAAAAAATGTTGACTGTTAAGTTATAAAAATATATATTTATGGATGGCTTTGAAATTATAATGAATGGTATTCATGAGATGGGGGTCCCACATGGTTTGAAACAGCAACTTGGCTGTTGAAAAAACGTCAATTCCCGTGGTGACATGGAGGTATGTGTGGGGGAGCCACTTGTGTTCTTTCTCTCTTAACGAGAGAGAGAATGGGAATAAGGTGTGGAATTGTCCCACATCGGTAATAAACTATGATAAAATAATATTAAAATAATATAGCCTATGATCAAGAGTCACCTAATCGGTTAACCAACTTTTGAGAGGCAGCCTGTGGTGGGCAGTTGTACTACATAGTAACTAATTTGTCTTCTAAATTGTATAAATTGTTTGAGCTAGGGGAGGGGCGTTACAACCTTCCCTCGCCTCCTCTCCTTCAATGAAGAACATAACTCAAATGACCTCCGTAACAAACTTGTCCTCATTGAAGAAGTTCACTAGATGTCTGCCCTATGATGACACATCTATCAAAAGAGGATGGAGAAGTTCTACAATAAGAAGTTTCATCCAGCAAACCTCAAGGAGGAGGACCTCATGCAATGAAAATTCAAATCCTCTGACCTATGCAAGAAGGGAAAGCTCGCTCCAAACTAGAAAGGACCATACAAGGTCTCCAAAGTCATCCGCCTAGGAGCTTACCAACTTGAAGACTTGGAAGGCAAGAAGATATCAAGGACATGGAAAGTTGAACATCTGATGAAGATCAACGAGGATGCTTAACGCCCTCCACTTAGAACTTTTAAGATTTGAAATAAGGTCGATTCTTACCACGGCAAGAGCATGTAATAAAAGCTAGCCACCAAGGCAGCCACTTAGATTCATAAAACTTGGCATTTTCTTTCACAAAATTTTTGTAATACTCTCTATATGTGAATAGTGAGTTAGGTGCTCAACTTCTCTTCTGAGCTACAACAACAACTCGTTAACTTCTTAAATAACAAGTTGGAGTCCAACTCTTCCATAGAGTGTCTCCCATAACTCGTTAACTCCTCAAATAACAAGTTTGGATTCCAACTCTTTCCTGGAGTTGCTCCCACAACTCGTTAACTCAAGTAACAAGTTCATAGTGGCTCCAAGCTGCTCCCACAACTCGCTAACAAAAAAGTAAAGAACTGGGCTTGTCACTTAAAACTGCTCTCATAACTTGTTAACCCCTTAAACAACTTGTTTGGAGTCTAAACTCATGGCTCAATGTCGCTCCCGCAACATGCAAATAAGAATGTTTGAATCAAGGCTCGTCACTCGAAACTGCTCCTGCAACTTGTTGACTCTTTACAAAACCATTTCAGAGTTCAAAATCGTCGCACAAAGTCGTTTCAACAACATGCAAATTGTTGGTGTATGCTCTATAGGCCAGTTGTGTATTGACCTTACTAGTTTACATTGTATCATGACATTTATTTCATATATGAGGTATTTTATTTATTGTGTTGTTTATTGTGAATAAACATAATAAATTCCTTAGAATAGTAAGTTCAATACCATAAGACATTAAGTGCATGAATTGATTCTGAGATCCTAATGGTTGAAATCGGTTTGCTATTCTTAAATGTCCCTAGTCAAGTATTGTTGTGAATTAGAAAAACAATAATACATAGAAACTAGTATGTTCGTAGACCGATGACCATATCTCACGGGTCATGGATATGAGATATCAACTCTTCACATGGGTACATATTAGAGTAATAATGTATTGGACTAACCAGCCATGAGAATGTTGCATGGATCCTTACGTGAGTGTCATAAGCGGTTCTCACAGTCACCATGGTGTATGTGGTTCTTTGACTTGAAGTAACTATGATTCCCTACATGAGATGTTATATGTTTTAATGCCGTTAAACGTCAGTTGTAATAAGTTGAGTATAAAGCCGACTATTGGACATACTACAAATCATGCGGAGGGATGTGAGTGACTTAGATAGGATTTGTCCCTCTTACATAACATGAGCGATATCTACGGGCCCCTTGATTAAATGAGATGCAAAAATGCATGGACGTGCTCAAATAAGTCAATATAAGAAATCAATCCCATTTGTTTTAGTAAGTCTACTCGGACATCAAGAAACCAAAGATTGAACTATAGAAGGGTGACACGATCTATGCATTGTAGTCAATTAAGATATCTGGACAAAAGGACAAGACTACATGGTGACATTGGTCACGAATAGGTTATGTCAAATTACTGGCATTCCCGTTACTTGAGTAGTAGTAATGTATTGCTAGATACTGTTAATTTTTTGTTACGCTAAAATAGGATTTTAGTATTATTGTCAACTAATGGGAACTTATAGGGTCACACATTTAGAATAGATTGAAATTGGGATTTAAATTCTTTAAAAGAATTTAATTCAGATTCCAAGCAAGACTTGGGCTCCTAAAATTAGTTAGGCAATTAATTAGATTAATTGGGCCAACCCAAATCAGAAGGCCCGCACATCTCATTACCTACAAGGCCCGCACATCTCATTACCTACAAGGCCCGCACATCTCATACCCACTTAGGGTTTGTTGCATATGTGTGTGTGTGTGTGTGTGTTGTGCTAATCTAGCTACCTAAATATATAGATAAAACTAGACACAAATTATAAAAAAAACCTCGCAAGTGCACGAATCGTTAGAAAAGCGTAGCAATAGCAAGGGTCGATCCCACAGAGATTGTAGACTTTAACTTACTAATCAATAAAAAGAATAAAAATCATAAAGAGTTGTTTGGAAGTCTAAAAGAAATAAAAAGATTAAAACTAAATTAAGGAATGTTGAATCACAAATATTTATGAAATAGTTGGGTTTAGATCTCCACCAATAGTTAGTAATGCTAAGTCACCTTCTGAACTTCTTCTTATTACTCATGTTTGTTCACTTTAAGGGCATGGTATCTACTCCTTAAAGTACTGTTTCCCTAGGCCAAGAATTAGGCATGGTATCTACTCTAATTCGTTTCTTTCATTAAGTCCTTAGCATGGTATCTACTAAGTTGTATTTAAGGAAAACATAAGATCAGTGGAAACGAACAAACACTCAAGGCTCTAGAAATTGGTATCAGATCTAGATCCCTTAAGTTGATTGAACCAGGAACCCCTAAAGATTCCTTTGTTACAATTACGGGCACGAGATACGGGTCGTCTCAATATGCTCATATAACAGATTCAGATAAATGGTAACACAAACTTGATATTCTCAAGCTCTGTTTGTCAGTCGACTGGCTCTCACCTCAGTCGACTGCTCTCAGGCTTCGAGAACAAGTTTGGTTATCACAAACCTATATCAATTCAATCAGATTCAATCAATAAGTAAATTAGAAGAATTCAGAAGAACATAGCACTACATAACTACGGCTTCAATCTACCCAACTATGAAATTTAGTTCCACATAATAATACTTTTATTAATCAACAAATTCGAATACATGATCAACATTAAAGACTAAAGAGAAGAGAAATAAACTAATGGAGTCCGGCAATAAGGTCGACTGGCTGTCACACAGTCGACTGCCTTCGAATACTGGATCTCTTCTTTCCTTCTTTGATGCTGATAGAATGATGCCCCTTGTTGATGACTTGAATGCGCAGAAACTCTTGTGATTGAGTCGCTTTCCCCCCAGAGAAAAGATGATATCCCGAATAATGCTTCTCTTCTGATATTTATAGAGCGCGGCTGAGAATTAGGGTTTTGCCCTTTTTCAGAAAACCCCTTCTTTGTTTGATTTGATGATTTATTTCTTTCTCTTTTCTCCTTTCCTTCCTTATCTGTTAACCACGTGCTCTTGGAAATCCCCAGTCTCTAGATTTGATTTGCACAAATCTGGATTCAGATAGATTTGGAATTAGATGCAGGTGTATCTTTGAATATCTTATCTGTATACTCTGCCGCCTATCAGTCGACTGCCTCTGGATGTAAGTCGACTGTGTCGAGACATTAGTATTTTCATGATTCATCAGCCCAGTCGACTTGGTGTGTAAACTTGATTCCCCTGTCCAGTCGCCTGTAAGCATGATCAATCGACTGATCTCCTGCAGCTTCCTGTGTTTCATCCTTGCAATCCTGAATTTGCTTCGTTTTGCTGTTATAGACTGTTTCCTATGGAAAAGAGAAAATAAGAGTTAAATACCACATATAGAGCTTTTACATGTGCGATTATATTAAGATTAATGCTCTAAAATGTGAATAATATTGTGTTCATCAAATACCCCCAAACTTACATTTTTGCTTGTCCTCAAGCAACCTAGAATTATGAACAAGGGTATAATAATATCAGCCTTAATCACCAAGAGTTCTTATTATGTGGCATCGATATAGAAAATATAAACAATTTCAGATAAAGTAAAATTAAACATACCCACTTTCTCTAGTGCAATTGTTTATTCATAACTCCAAACTCAACCATACTTGTTATGCAATTAATTATAGTTATAGTATGTAATTACTCAATCTGTGATTATCCCCTTTTCTCTACTACAAACCGAGTAGCAAACTAGAGTTTTTTTTTTTTTTTTTTTTTTTTTTTTTTAAAGTCGCTTCTCTAAAGTTGTCACTCGCCTTTTTACGCGAATGCAAAACATTGGTGATGAATCCACCCGGTTACTCAGCAAGTCACAAACTCTGAAGTGCTTTGCATACTCATATTTCAAGTTGCCGTTTGACGTAAAGGTAAACATTGGTGATGAATACCCCTAGTTACTAAGCACTCAAAACATTGGAGTAGATTGACTTTATTCAAATATATATATATATATTTTATCACTCTATTTACTTAAACTCAATTTAGGACTAGATCTAAAGGGAATAATAACCAGAAAAAGCATCACATTTGTTTATTATGTATAATTGCATGACTCATATAATTTTGTATGGAAGTTATGAAACTCAACAATCCTAAAGTAAATAAGTATCCTTCTTCTTACTTTATAAGAAATTGTTTATCCTAAAAAAAATTCAAAAAGATGATAAATATAAATAACCCTAATACCCCCAAACTTAGATGGAACATTGTCCTCAATGTTCGAAAGAAAATGTAAAAATAGGCAAATGTCACATCTAGTAAGGAGAGAAAAATAAAAATAACTAAAAGAAAAATAACTTGAAAGAAAATAAAGGGAAAGTGTAAATACTCCCCTGAAAAATTGGGTTGCCTCCCAACAAGCGCTGTGTTTTCTGTCTTCAGCTAGACTTGATGAGGTCATGCCATGTATTGAACGGTTTGAAGATTCACATCCTCCTCTTGCGGTTCTATGCTCATCTCTATGTATGGCTTTGCTCTATGTCCGTTCACCTTAAATGTTTGATTCTTTTCCTTGCTATGAACCTCCAAAGCGCCATGTGGAAAGACTCTCGTGACAGTGTATGGCCCATACCATCTCGACATAAGCTTGCCTGGAAAAAGTCTCAATCTTGAGTTGTATATTAATACCTTCTGCCCTTCATAAAACTCCTTCCTTGCTAGCTGTTTGTCATGGTACAACTTGGTTCTTTCCTTGTACAATTTTGTATTTTCATAAGCGTCATGCCTCAACTCTTCAAGCTCATTTAGTTGTAGTCTTCTTTTGTCACCTGCTTGTTTCATGTCAAAATTGAACCTTTTGATGGCCCAATATGCTTTGTGCTCCAACTCCACTGGCAAATGACAGGCTTTTCCAAACACCAAGCGGTATGGTGACATGCCAATGGGTGTTTTGTATGCGGTTCTATATGCCCATAATGCATCGTTCAAGCGCAGCGACCAATCCTTCCTCCTTGTGTTGACTGTCTTTTCCAAAATGCTCTTGATTTCCCTATTGCTAATCTCCACCTGCCCACTAGTTTGAGGATGATATGGGGTGCCCACTCTATGTGTGATACCATATTTCTTCATCAAAGAAGCAAATGGAAAGTTATTGAAGTGGCTACCTCCATCACTTATTATTGCTCGAGGTGTACCAAACCTAGTGAAAATATTCTCCTGCAAAAACTTGACAACAACTTTGTGATCATTAGTTCGTGAGGGGACAGCCTCGACCCATTTAGACACATAATCCACACCAACAAGTATATATAAATAACCAAATGAGTTAGGAAATGGACCCATGAAGTCGATTCCCTAAACATCGAAAAGCTCGATTACTTGGATGTTTTGTAGTGGCATTTGATTTCTAGACGAGATATTCCCTGTCCTTTGGCACTTGTCACAAGTCCTGCAAAAAGAAAAAGCATCTTTGAATACTTTAGGCCAATAAAATCCAGATTGTAATACCTTGAGTGCTGTTCTTTTTGGTCCAAAATGTCCTCCACATGCATATTGGTGGCAATGTTGTAGAATACTCAATTGCTCTTCTTCTGCCACACATCTTCTTATAATTTGATCAGGGCAAAATTTGAACAAATAAGGATCATCCCAGTAGTAGTGCTTGCACATAGCCACCAGTCTCTTTCTTTCCTGACTTGTCATACCTGGAGGGAAAACATGAGCGGTTAGATAATTTACAATGTCAGCAAACCATGGAAAATTTGAGCAGTAAGATACCAGTCGACTGGTCCTGGTACCAGTCGACTGTCCCGAGGATGAATTTATTTCAAAGAGATGTTCATCTGGGAAAGTCTCATTGAGTGGCTGCACAATTCGTTCTTCCTCCTGCAGTAGCCTGGACATATGATCTGCAACAACATTGTCGCTTCCTTTTTTATCTTTAATCTCAAGATCGAATTCTTGAAGCAACAGCACCCATCTGATCAACCTAGGCTTAGCATCCTTTTTAGCAAACAAATATCTCAAGGCAGCATGGTCAGTAAAAACAATAACTTTAGAACCAATCAAATATGATCTAAACTTCTCTATAGCAAAAATAACAGCTAACATTTCTTTTTCAGTAGTGGAATAATTTAGCTGTGCATCGTTTAAAGTTCGAGAAGCATAGTAAATAACATGAGGTTTCTTATTGATTCGTTGACCTAAAACAGCCCCTAAAGCATAATCACTTGCATCACACATAAGCTCGAAAGGATGGCTCCAATCTGGTGCCATGACAATAGGTGCAGAAATGAGAAGATTTTTCAATGTATTAAAAGCATTTGTGCACTCTTCTGTCCATACAAACTCAACATTTTTAGCCAACAAATCACAAAGCGGTTTGGAGATTTTTGAGAAATCTTTTATAAATCTTCTATAGAACCCTGCATGTCCTAGAAAACTCCTAACACCCTTAACTGTAGTGGGAGGGGGTAGTTTTGATATTATATCAATTTTTGCTTTGTCTACCTCTATGCCTCTTTTTGACACCACATGTCCCAACACAATACCTTGTTGTACCATGAAATGGCACTTTTCCCAATTCAGCACTAAATTGCATTCTTCACATCTTTTAAGCACAAGCTGCAAATGGTTAAGGCATTCATCAAAACAAGATCCAAAAACACTAAAGTCATCCATAAATACCTCAATGAACCTTTCCACCATGTCTGAAAATATACTCATCATGCATCTTTGAAATGTAGCTGGAGCATTGCACAATCCAAAGGGCATCCTCCTGTATGCAAAAGTACCAAAAGGACATGTAAAAGTGGTTTTTTCTTGATCTTCTGGAGCAATAGCAATTTGATTATAGCCACTATAACCATCTAAAAAACAATAATGACTATATCCTGCTAATCTTTCTAACATTTGATCAATAAAAGGAAGAGGGAAGTGATCTTTCCTGGTTTCATTATTCAATTTCCTGTAATCAATGCAAACCCTCCATCCTGTGGTCACTCTAGTAGGGATAAGCTCATTCTCTTCATTTGTCACCACTGTGACTCCACTTTTCTTAGGCACTACATGTATAGGACTTACCCATTTGCTATCTGAGATAGGGTAGATGATGCCAACATCTAGTAGCTTCAGAATCTCTGCTCTTACCACTTCCTTCATGTTTGGGTTAAGCCTTCTCTGTGCCTCCCTGCTTGGTTTTGCATTGTTTTCAAGGAGTATTCTATGCATGCATTTGGATGGACTTATTCCCTTGATATCTGCAATGGTCCATCCTATTGCACTCTTGTGTTCTCGTAGTACTCTTAGCAGCTTATCTTCTTCCTGTGTACTCAGGTTCGCAGCAATTATCACTGGTAGTGTCTGGTTCTCGCCCAAATATGCGTGCTTCAAATGGTCGGGCAGCTGCTTAAGTTCTGGGTCTGTAAGTCTTGGTGCAGTCGACTGGTCCCTGGTAGCAGTCTGGACAGTCGACTGATCCTCTGCAGCAGTCGACTTGTCCAGTGCACCAGTCGACTTACCTGCAGAAACAAAAAGTTCATCAGTCACCAATTGTTCAAATGCTGGTGCAAACTTACCTGAGTGTGACTGTGAAGTGTCAAGGTGATGTATTGTCTCTGCAATCTCCCAGTCATCAGATTCCTGTTCATTATTAGATAAAGTTAGAGATTGTGTAATTATGGCCTGTAATGGTTCAACGCTATGTACCTGAAATGTTTGATCAACAATATCCTGCACCACATCAACATTATAGCATTCATGATCATCATGTGGAAATTTTAGTGTATCAAACATTTTAAATTCAACCTTCTCTCCATTTATTTTCATGCTTATGGTACCCTTTTTAACACAAATTTTTATATCAGCCGTACTCATAAAGGGCCTACCTAAAATGATTGGTAGAGAAGATGGCATTGAAGAGTCCTCCATGTCTAACACAACAAAATCAGCAGGCAAAATGAAATCGTTTACCTGAACTAGGACATCTTCCAAAATACCTCTAGGTCTTTTGATACTGCGATCTGCCAATTGCAACGTGATGGATGTTGGTTGGAGTTCCCCCAATCCTAACTTTTCATAGATAGTGTATGGGAGAAGATTGATGCTTGCCCCCAAGTCTAGTAGTGCTTTCGCAAAGAAGTGCTCGCCAATCCTGCAAGGAATAGTAAAACTACCTGGGTCTTTTAATTTGGGGGGCAGTTTTCTTAGTAAGACAGCGCTCACTTCTTCTGTCAAGGCCACATCCTCCCTAATCTGAAATGTTCTTTTGTGAGTACAACATTCTTTCAAAAATTTAGCATAAGAAGGAATTTGTTTAATAGCATCAAGTAGGGGGATATTAATTTCTACCTTCCTGAGAGTTTCAAAGATGTCAAATAAATGTTGATCTTTTTTTTGTTTGACTAACCTTTGAGGGAATGGTGGCAAAACTGTTCTTTCTTTTTCACTTACCTTGTTGGACCCCACAATTTTTGATGGTTGTTCTTCTTTTTCTTCGGTGTGTGTTCCAACTTTGTTGTCAATTATCTTACCACTTCTTAATGTTGTGACTGCCTTGAGCTGTTCTTGGCCTCCAGGGTTTGGTATAGTTTGTGATGGAAGTTCCCCTGCCTTTCGCTCGCTTAATTCTTTAGCAATTTGGCCAATTTGTGTTTCCAACTTCTGAATTGCTTGCCCTTGTTGGTTGCTTGTTTGATGTTGTTGTTGGAGCAATTGAAGAACGGTGGATTCAAAATCCAACTTCTTCTGTTCTTGTACTGGCCTATCCATCCCACTTCCCATTTGGAAGTTCCGTGTATGTCCTTGTGTGAATTGAGTCCCTTGATTATTCTGATTATTGCTCCATGAGAAGTTTGGATGGTTCCTCCACCCTGGGTTATATGTGTTCGAGAATGGGTTGTTCTTTGGTGGAAAAACTCCTCGACCTACATAATTTGCATGCTCCTGATCTGTGAAAGAAGACATAGGACAAGTATCAGTGGTATGATCTACATGAGAACAAATTGCACAAATTTCATTTGTTTGATTTTTAACTCCACCCATCATAGACATTGCATTAACAAGCATATCAATTTTCTTATTCATGTTTACCATTTCCAATTGAATGTTATTGCTACTAGAAATTTCATAAACTCCCTGTTTTTTCGAAGGGCCCCTCCTTGTTGAGAATTGTTGTGAATTCTCGCTGAGTTCTTCAAATAGTTCTATGGCATCTTCGCCGCTTTTCCTCATCAAGATCCCGTTGCAAGCTGAATCCACAATTGCCTTATTAGTATCATTTAAACCTTCATAAAAAGCTTGTACCTGATCATCTTTAGGCATGTTGTGTGTTGGACACTTGAGAAGTTTGTTCTTGAAATCCTTCCAGGCTTCGAAAAATAAGTCTCCATCCTTTTGTTGGAAGAGTTGAATCTCCCTTTTTAGTTGTTTGGTCTTTTGGGCTGGAAAGAATTCTTTTAAGAACTTTGTCGCCAATTGCTCCCATGAATTTATTGATCCTGGTTCCAAAGAATTATACCACAGTTTAGCGTTAAGTTTTAAGGAAAAAGGAAACAATATTAACCTGATTTGTTCAGGGGTAAGCCCTTGGACGCTTTGTGTCCTGCAAAGATCGAAAAAATCTTGTAAATGAAGATGAGGCTCTTCATCAGGTCTGCCACTGAAATGGGGAACCATACTAAGTAACTGAGGAGATAGATGCATGTTCCCTGTGACATTTGGTTGATACGCAATGCAGGAGGGTTGTTCAATGTTCTTAGGCGTAAATTTATCATGCATTGGTATGCGATTGGGTGTTTCTTCTGCCATGATTTCTTGTGACTGGGGTCTCTGAGCAGTCGACTGGGTTCGTGCAGCAGTCGACTGGTTGGTCGCAATCAGGCGACCTACCCTGTGCAAGGTGCATTCTGTTTCTGCGTCAATTGGTAGTAGCTCTGGACGAAGTGATCTCCTTCCGTGCATCCACCAAAATCCTGTAACCTAAAAGAAAAACTTATTAATAAACTAAAAGAAAGAAAATAAAAACTTCCTACTGATCTGTAAGTTAAAATACTAGACAATCCCCGGCAACGGCGCCAAAAACTTGTTGTGCTAATCTAGCTACCTAAATATATAGATAAAACTAGACACAAATTATAAAAAAAACCTCGCAAGTGCACGAATCGTTAGAAAAGCGTAGCAATAGCAAGGGTCGATCCCACAGAGATTGTAGACTTTAACTTACTAATCAATAAAAAGAATAAAAATCATAAAGAGTTGTTTGGAAGTCTAAAAGAAATAAAAAGATTAAAACTAAATTAAGGAATGTTGAATCACAAATATTTATGAAATAGTTGGGTTTAGATCTCCACCAATAGTTAGTAATGCTAAGTCACCTTCTGAACTTCTTCTTATTACTCATGTTTGTTCACTTTAAGGGCATGGTATCTACTCCTTAAAGTACTGTTTCCCTAGGCCAAGAATTAGGCATGGTATCTACTCTAATTCGTTTCTTTCATTAAGTCCTTAGCATGGTATCTACTAAGTTGTATTTAAGGAAAACATAAGATCAGTGGAAACGAACAAACACTCAAGGCTCTAGAAATTGGTATCAGATCTAGATCCCTTAAGTTGATTGAACCAGGAACCCCTAAAGATTCCTTTGTTACAATTACGGGCACGAGATACGGGTCGTCTCAATATGCTCATATAACAGATTCAGATAAATGGTAACACAAACTTGATATTCTCAAGCTCTGTTTGTCAGTCGACTGGCTCTCACCTCAGTCGACTGCTCTCAGGCTTCGAGAACAAGTTTGGTTATCACAAACCTATATCAATTCAATCAGATTCAATCAATAAGTAAATTAGAAGAATTCAGAAGAACATAGCACTACATAACTACGGCTTCAATCTACCCAACTATGAAATTTAGTTCCACATAATAATACTTTTATTAATCAACAAATTCGAATACATGATCAACATTAAAGACTAAAGAGAAGAGAAATAAACTAATGGAGTCCGGCAATAAGGTCGACTGGCTGTCACACAGTCGACTGCCTTCGAATACTGGATCTCTTCTTTCCTTCTTTGATGCTGATAGAATGATGCCCCTTGTTGATGACTTGAATGCGCAGAAACTCTTGTGATTGAGTCGCTTTCCCCCCAGAGAAAAGATGATATCCCGAATAATGCTTCTCTTCTGATATTTATAGAGCGCGGCTGAGAATTAGGGTTTTGCCCTTTTTCAGAAAACCCCTTCTTTGTTTGATTTGATGATTTATTTCTTTCTCTTTTCTCCTTTCCTTCCTTATCTGTTAACCACGTGCTCTTGGAAATCCCCAGTCTCTAGATTTGATTTGCACAAATCTGGATTCAGATAGATTTGGAATTAGATGCAGGTGTATCTTTGAATATCTTATCTGTATACTCTGCCGCCTATCAGTCGACTGCCTCTGGATGTAAGTCGACTGTGTCGAGACATTAGTATTTTCATGATTCATCAGCCCAGTCGACTTGGTGTGTAAACTTGATTCCCCTGTCCAGTCGCCTGTAAGCATGATCAGTCGACTGATCTCCTGCAGCTTCCTGTGTTTCATCCTTGCAATCCTGAATTTGCTTCGTTTTGCTGTTATAGATTGTTTCCTATGGAAAAGAGAAAATAAGAGTTAAATACCACATATAGAGCTTTTACATGTGCGATTATATTAAGATTAATGCTCTAAAATGTGAATAATATTGTGTTCATCAGTGTGTAGAACGGTAAAGAGAAAACCCCAGCCGTCACAAAAAGTGTGTGTGTGTGTGTGTGTGTCAGAGATCGTGAGTAACATCCCCTTCTACGGCTAGCACCGCGGCGTGAGGGAGAGCCCAATTTGACTGTATGAGGCACCGCAACGTTGCAGTGCTCATGATTGGCATACTGTGGTGATAGCAGATTCATCATTAAGGTAAAACTATTAACACGTTTTACGGTTTTCGCATGGATCCATGCCTGGGTTTCGAATTTTTTTTATTTAATTACGCTGCATATTTACTCTGTGATTGACCTTGAAACCCAACACAAATAAGCAAGTTCGAAGCTTGACTCGATGCTCGAACAACTCCTGGAACTCATTAACTCCTTCAATTAGCAAGTTCGGAGTCTAGCCCTTCCATAAAGTTGCTTCCATGACTTGTTAACTTAAACACATTTGAGCTGGCAGTTCAGCTCCCCTCTGGAACTGCTCCCACAGCTCGTCAACTTTAGACTATGAGTCACAACACAAAGAGGACAAGAGATAACACTTGGGCACTTAGAAATTTTTTGTTTCATATCAACATCTTATTACAAGCTCGAGAATACACGAGAAATCTTTTGTTCATTTTGGCACAAGTCTAAGAGTTAAAGTACTTTGGATCGCCCTTCAACTCCTCTCCAATCCTATCACTTACAACCGCGGAGAAGAGGGACACTTTAGTTTAAAGACACGGTTCTCTTATGACGCCTCCTCACTACAAAAATCCCTCCTCGGCCACCTGAGCTATCCGAAAGAGGCACCAACCCAGCAGAATGAATCTGAATATTCTGGTCATGGGGGTGTGATGTGTCTAATTTATATACAATTATTTGTACTCATTTACCAATTAAAATCGCTTGTTTTCGTTGATATTGTCTATAATTCATCTTATTTCTATAAGATTTCATTTAATTAATTATTTTTGAAGAAATAATATTTTTGATGCAAAAAGTGAAGATTTGTGGCTAAAAATCAACAAACAAAGTAAAACAATGGATTTATCAATTTTTATTATTTTGTTGAGTAAAAGTGCGATAAATAATTTTAAAAAGGATTTTAATGAGCTAATATGATTTCTAGTTAGTTTAATTAATTTTAAACTAATTAATTTATTTTATTTAAATCCTAAATTCTGCTCTTATTTTGTATAAGCAGCAGCACGTGGTTGGCAGAAAAGGAAAGAAAAGAAGAAAAGAGAAAGGAATAAAATTCAGGTCAAAGAAGGAAGAAAATAAATAAAAGAATGGATCTTTCTGCAAAAAGGGCAAACCCTAACTCCTCTACCCGTTTTCTATAAGTACAAACCAAAGGGAGAGAGAAGAAGTAAGAGGTGACGGCTAAGTACAAACAAAGAAAAAAAAAAGGCAAGAAAGAGACAGAGCACTGTCTCTCCCATCTGTTGCATGAAGAACGAAGAGAAAGGGGGAGCAGTGGACAGCGTGTGGGCCCCCTGATGCTGACGTGGCTACTGGCGCCCGGACTCAAGACGAAACAGCATCTGCAGCACGTGCTGACGTGGCGACGCAGACCCCGCGAGTTGACTTCAGCGCTGGGTTGAGACAGCGACCCGACGTGGCGACGTGATAGGCTGGTGCCACGCGCCATCTGTTTCGCTCTGACTCAGCGGTGTTCAGTGGTACAATTTTTGAGACAGAAGAGAGAACGGCTTGGACTCGGTTCTAGGAGTTCTGTTTGCATTATTTTTATATCTTTTTGTATCTCTTCTTCTCTAATTTTTATGATGCAATCCCAAATAATTTTTATTAGTTGCAAATTGAACATGAACTGAATTTATTATTCTAGAGACTAAGATGTAGCCTAGTTTTGTAGAACACAATTTTAATTCCTTATTATTGTTCTATTTTTTCTGATTGTGTTTTAATTTTTATTATTTATGCGTACAAAATGGTGGATAGACATTTGTATGATCTTTTAAATCATGATGAGACCGAACTGGTAATTTGTGATTAATAAAAATTAAATACCGTTATTGGAGGACTTGACCGTTAAGAAATCTAAATTTTCAATTAATAATTTGATGGATAGGCAAATAATTAGTTGAGAGTAATTTTTAAACTACGTGGATAGAGTGGTTAATATTTTTAGGATTTTGGTCTACAACTTGGAAAGATAATATCTTTATTCATTATGAGTTATAATTTGTGTGTGTGATAAACGAGGTGAACCAAGAGCCCTAGAACTAATTTTACCCTTAACAAAGTACAAAAGCTTCATAGTTTCACAGCCCTCTCCCTCTTCACAAATTTAGTTAGTTTTAATTAGATTAATTTAATTTAGTTGTTTTATCCTTCATAAATTTCGATCTTCCAAATAGTGATTAATCTAGTGATATCGCTACTCAATAAAATATCTAGTCCCTGTGGGTTCGACACTCTATTCAGTTACTATATTACTTGTTGCGATTTTGTACACTAGCAAATATTCACATCAGGGTGCGAAGACCTCTTGGCCGAAGCCATACTCGATGACCCAGCTACTCCATTTTGAGCGTCCATGGGGTTCCTCAGTGCTGCACAAGCACCTGAGGATATTTCCTACGTTGTTTCCCAACCACTTGGGCGAGGAGTACTCTGCGTGCACAACCCCCAGAGATTCGCCTTAAGGCAGTAAACCTCCAACTCCGCAACTCTCTGAGGGGGACTTCCTCATCGTGGAAATTTCTCTCCACCATCGGAGGCAATGGCAAACCAATAAGATGATCCCCCCATCATGAGGGCATGCTCGAAGTCCCTCTTAATTAACACCTCTTTCAAGCTCTCCCTTTCGAGCGTGGCCGCATGCAACCCATCATAATAGCGAATGATCTAAGTGTCCTTCCCGACTAACACTACCTTCAAGCGAACGAGCTCCAACTCCATCTCATGTGATGTATTTTGCAAACGAAAAAGCCCCAACTCCGTCACGTGCAATTTGTTACAAAGATGAGCAAGCTCGGCATCCTGAGGGTCTCCTCTATATATCAACAAAGGAAGGAAGGAAGTTACTACATCACTAAGAAAACACAAAGGACTTCACTTCAATAAAGACTCAAACGACTCGACTCAACACACCAAAAGCTTATGATCACAAAGAAAAATCACAAGTGTTAGGCACTAACAACATTTTCATTAATCAAAAGCAAATGTACACAGGCAGTGGCCAGTATGCTATTCGGTGTTTAGAAAGTCAAATAAAGATAATCGATGAAATGAGGAGAAAGATCAGGGTTCCACCTTAGTCGACCGAGCCATGGGGGCAAAAGTCTTAACTACTACCTTTCCCCTTCCCCCTGCATCTCCCGCTGGAATTTCCTCCTCTTCACCCACCAGCTCCATGGTGACATCCTCCTTATCTTCCTCCTCAGAGGGTACATCCCCAGGCATGCAAGCATCGTGGTACCCCTTCCTGGTGAACCCATGAACACGCTCGGTCACATCTGCTATGGCCCTCGCATACGAATTATCCATCACATCCTGGAGATTGTCCTTTGCATTGACCTCCACCTTGAGCACCACTTTCTCCACTGCAGCCTCCATCTCCCTCTTTGCCTCCTCCTGCTCCTTTTCTTACTTGTCTTCGAAAGAGGCAATCCTCCTCCGCCGCCTTGAGCTTCTGGAGGTGATCATCTTCACACTTCTCATCCAACTCAAGTTCCGGAGCGACCTTCTTCCTGTAATACCCCGTATTTCCGAAAAATATAATATATAAATATATATGTATAATAAAGTAATAAAGGAGGTGAGAGGTTGTGAAGGGGGGCCCACGATCTGTGAAAAGAAACAACAAGAAGTGTTGTTCTGTTTGAGTTGTGGGTGACGTCATCACCCATGGGGAAGGGGCCCACCCGGGTTGGTTTGAAGAAAGACAAAAGCATGCTGTCTTTGTTCTGTTGACGTGGCACATGGGGTTTCAGCCTGTGTGCACGGGTATTGAGATGAGATGTGTTTGAAAGAAATTTCATATCGGGAGTAGACAATGAATAGTTTAATATAAATAAAATTGTCTATGATCAAGAGTCACCTAATTGGTTAACCACCTTTTGAGAGGTAGCCTGTGATGGGCAGTTGTACTATAAGTATTAATTTATCTTCTAAAAATAATAAAAATTGTCTGAGTATTGGGGCGGGGCATTACAAATGGTATCAGAGCTGACTTTAGACCCCGAGTGTGGAAGAGGGCCTTAGTATGATCTGCGGTGTTGAGAGTCATTGATCTCCGGGATCGGGGTATGATCTGCGAATGTTGAGAGTGATTGATCTCCGGGATCGAGGATGACGCCACATCGACTAGAAAGGAGGATCATGCGCTAGATGGCATTCTCCGTACTCAACGAGGATGCTGATTTCTAAAGGTGGGGTGTATGTAATACCCCGTATTTCCAAAAAAATATAATATATAAATATATATGTATAATAAAGTAATAAAGGAGGTGAGAGGTTGTGAAGGGGGGCCCCACGATCTATGAAAAGAAACAGCAAGAAGTGATGTTCTGTTTGAGTGGTGGGTGACGTCATCACCCATGGGGAAAGGGGCCCACCCGGGTTGGTTTGGAGAAAGACAGAAGCATGCTGTCTTTGTTCTGTTGACATGGCACATGGGGTTTCGGCCTATGTGTGCACGGTATTGAGATGAGATGTGTTTGAAAGTAATCCCATTTCGGGAGTAGACAAGGAATAGTTTAATATAAATAAAATTCCCTATGATCAAGAGTCACCTAATTGGTTAACCACCTTTTGAAAGGTAGCCTATGGTGGGCAGTTGTACTATAAGTATTAATTTTTCTTCTAAAAATAATAAAAATTTTCTGAGTATTGGGGCGGGGCGTGACACTTCCTTTCTCTCTCTCTCTCTCGGGCCAAGAGGCCTGACCCTTTAGAAATTTCACATCTGCCTCATACTGGTCGATTAGGTTCTTGAAGTGGTAGATGATCTGTAAAAAGGAAAAACTTAGGGTTTAGAAACATATTAAGGAATATGAAGCTACACTACAAAGTATAGTACATACTGCCATGTTGGCCCATGCAATCTCCATAATGGAGGCAACCGTTGTGTGCGTCTTCAACCTCATCCAATCCAGCGAGGTCAGAAGATTCCTGATAGTATCAAGGCAAGCCACCAAAATGCCAAGGAAGTCGCCATGGTGCTTCATGTTTCCGCTTCTCAGTGATGATCACCTCGGCTTCAACTGTTAGGGGGAGGCAGCGTGCCAACAACAATCGCAACCAAAGAGGAGCCCATCACAGCAGGACTCGTCACCATCTCTAGAGGCGACTCCAGGGCGACCGCGGGGGTGGAGGTTGAGGAACTCTTAGCCACCTTCGAGGAGAGCGGTTTGCTTTTCGTCATCTTCCTCTTCTTCGCCTCCTCAGGTGCCTTATTGTGCAGAGCAACGTGGTTGGCAAAGAGATCTTCAAAGTCCATGCCTTCCTTTCTTGCAAAACAACACAAAAAGAGGTGTGGGAACGTGAGAAACAGGAGAAGCTAAACAAAAACTAAAAACTAAAAGCTTAGAAGCAATAGAACAGAAAGAAAAAAAAAATCATACTAGGGTCCATCGGGCTTAGACCCCTCAAGAAGAGAACCTCCTCGGTTATATCCTTCCACTTTAGTGCCTTCCGTTCTACGAAAGCGTCGCTCAACCGCTTCTCCTTCTAGGATACACTGTCCCTCCACTTGGTGGAAAATCCCCACGGTTCCGAACTACAAATGAAGAAGAACTTACACTTTCAGTTTTTAACCAGTCAGGATTCTCGACCAGCCCAATATTAGGGTGGGGGGAAAGGTAGAACACATTGGTGTAAGCCCTAGAGGTCAGCCTTATATTGACCTTGCTGGTTTACATTGTATCATGACATTTATTTCATATGTGAGGTATTTTATTTATTGTGTTGTTTATTGTGATTAAATGAACATAATAAAGTTCTTAGAATAGTAAGTTCAATACCATGGGACATCAAGTGCATGACTTGATTGTGAGATCCTATTGGTTGTAATCAGAATACTATTTGTAAATGTCCATAGTCAAGTATTATTGTGAATTAGGACAACAATAATACATAGAGACTGGTATGTGCATAGACTAATGACCATATCTCACGGGTCATGGATTTGAGATATCAAGTCTTCACATGGGTACATATTAGAGTTATAATGTACAGGACTGACCCATCATGAGAACGATCGTTACATGAGTGTCATGAGCGATTCTAACAATGACCATGGTGTACGTGGTTCTTTGACTTGAAGCCACTACGGTTCTCTACATAAGAAGTTATATGTTTTAATATTATCAAACGTCGCATGTGATAAGGTGATTAAAAAGTTGGCTATTGGACATACTATGAATCATGCGGAGGGATGTGAGTGACTTAGATAGGATTTGTTTCTCTTACATAAAGGTGGCGATATCTTCGGGCCCCTTGATTGAGTGAGACTGCAAAATGCATGGCGGTGCTCAAATGAGTCAGTATGAGATATTGATCTCATTTGTTTTAATAAGTCTACTCGGACATCAAGAAACCAAACACTGAACTATACAAGGGTGACACGCTCCATGCCTTGTGGTCAATTAAGATATCTAGACAAAATGACTAAACTATATGGTAACATTAGTCACGGATAGTTTATGTCAAATCACTGGCATTCCCGTTACTTGAGTAGTAGTGATGTATTGCTAGATACCTCTCAATGTTTGTAACACTAAAATGGGATTTTAGTATTACTGTCAACGTAATGGGAACCTACATGGTTACACATTTAGAATTGATTGAAATTTAAATTTAAATTCATAAGATGAATTTAATTGGGAATCCAAGTAAGACTTGGACTCCCAACATTGGTTGGAAAATTAATTAGATTAATTGGGCCAACCAAAATTAGAAGACCCACACATGAATCTGACCTAGGTTAGATTGTGAGCCCGACAGCCTCACTACTCTCTTAGGGTGGATTTTTGCTATATATATATATATGATATGTATCTGTAGGAAAGAAACAATGAAAAACCCTAGCCGTCACAGAAAGAGAGAGAGAGAGAGAGAGAGAGAGGAACATCCCCTTCCCGCAACTAGTACTGCAATGTGAGGGAAAGCCCAATTTTGTTGTTCGTTCATGTGGATATCGTAGAGGCACCGCAACGTTACAGTGCTTGTGATTGGAAGATTGTAGTGACAGTCGTTCCATCATTGAGGTAAAAAATTCTAACATATTTTATGGTTTTCGCATGGATCCATGGCTGAGTTTCGGAAGAAAAAAAATTTATTTATATTTGCTGCCTATTTACTCTGTGACAGACTTCGAAACCCAACCGCTCCTCCATCCTACTCGGCTGAATAACTCTGAAATGCCTCCTCCAAACATTCAAACTCGGCTCAGCACCAATACCCCGACATTGCAAAATAAAGCCAATCGCATGTTTCCACACGTTCAGCATAAGCTGGACCGGACTCAGTTTGTACAAACTCAGAATCTCCTAGCATTAAGGGATGGAGAGGTAGATGTAGCCTGACATAGAAGGCATCGAAGAGGAAGAAAAGAAATTTGTTGGGTATCCCGTAACATGCCCTAACTCTAGGACCATTGTAACCCCCGTTCCCGCTAATACGTATTTCCTTAATACGTTCTGTATTTTGACTATTTATAAATTCATTGGTGTTAAATTTGTTTTGGATCTTTTATTAAAATTCTTTTTTTTTAAATTTTATTTTACCGACGATTATATTTATTTCGAATGATGGTGCATTCCAACTTTATTTTCTATTCCTATTTGGTCAACTATTTATATTTTATCCCAAATCAAATATATTATTATTATTGGATTATTTTAATAAATTCGTTAAACCCGAATACCATTTTGTTATATAATTTTATTATTATTATGATTATGATTATTATTGTTATTTCTTGATTATTTATTAAAATTCATCTATAGAATTATTTTATTATGTGACTTGATCTATTATTTTCATGGTGAATTCTAACCCATATTAATTATTTATTTTAAATAATGTTCAAGCCCAATCTTAGATTTTTTTATATTGTATTATTTATTAATAATCGAAGCCCAAGTTTCAACCCAACTTTATATTTCCTATTTAATTATTTTCTGCCCATACTATTAAGCCCAAGCCAAGCCTACCAATTTAAAAACCCAATACCCATACAAACCCTTCAACTGCACATCTCCCCGTATATCCTGGTTCTTCTCTCACGTCCACCCACTCTCCCCTATAACAGCCAATCATCCCCATTATTTTCCTCAGTAACTAATCCCCTCATTAATCCCTCTCCAAGTCTCAATCTCCCTGACTCTCTTTCTCCCCGACCATCTCTTTCCCTCTCCTCCTTCCTCTGATTTAGCCAGAACCCAACCGACACCCTTCATGCCACCGTCGCACCCCATCGCCACTCGACCTCGCACCGCTCCAGCCTGCCCTTCGATGCCCTGCCATCACCGCAACACCTTCTCTTTTCTCCACCACCTGCAGCCCATCCGACTACCCCCGTTGTCCCTTCGCCGCTAGCACCGCTCGACCACCTTGCGACTCCTCATCTTCCTCGTCGAGCACCCTCGCCATTGCCACCCTCAATCACCCTGCATCCCTCATCACCAGTCCCCTCGACCCCTTCCTCCATCCATCAACTACCGAAACCCATCCCCGCTCGACCACCTTCCCTCAACGTGCCCTGTCTCCCCCAGTCACCACTCCGCAACCCCTACATCCTGCTCCTCACAACCTCGTCGCTGCTCCTCCACTGCTTGAGCTTCGACCACCTCCTTCCTCCCTCATCGCCCGTCGCTGTGCACTCCTCCTCGCCCTACTCCTCGTCGACTGCTCACCTCCTTCCTCTTGCTGCCTTGGCACCACCATCCAACGTGCGCGCCCCGACCGCCGGCGTCCCTAACTGCAGCACCCCCCACCGTCGACCATCACCCTTGTCGCTACCGTTGCGCTTACTACCGTTGCGGTTCTTGCTGCTACCGCTGCCGCTGACCGTGTTGCTGTCGATCTTGCTGCTATTTTGCTATGCGCGTCTTGCGCGTGTTGCGGACTTCACGTGATGTTGATTACGTGCATAGCATGTGTTTCCGTCGGGACGCTCATCCCGTTATTCATTTATATTCGGATTAACCGTCTAAAAGGCAAGTCTCCTTGAACACAATTGTTATTCTTGTTCAAGAAGTTGTTTGAATTCCGCAAGTAGTTCCATTCTTTATCGTATTGTAATTGTTTGGTACCCCTCAAAGGGACTACTACCGATTCATGGGCGAAACCAAGTAGTAGTTCCCTTTTCATGCCATATCATTGCATCAATCCAAGCTTTGTTGTCCTCGTATGCATGCACTACACACACATGATCTAGAAATACTCATATATAGGTGTTACAATGATTGTATATATATCGATTGAACGTGTGGTTGCGACTTGATTTATAGTAGTGTTGATTTGTCGGGTGGATTGTAGGAATCCGCCTTAGTTGCTAATATTAATGGAGGTTCAATTCATGCTATAGGTTTATGCGTGTTGATTACTTGTTGGTCGCATACGAATTAGGTTTTCCACTATTTTGCCGGTTGTTCCATATTGCAATAAGGTGTTGGCCATGTTGCGGTTGAAATCATTTAAAACTATATAAAAAGAAATTGCAACCTCATGAATCTAGTTTCCAGAACATTCGACGGATCTAGATTCGGACTTATAACTTGAAAGTTATCGCATCTTTTGTACTGCTAATTTTTGATTTCCAGAATTGTTGTTTAGTAACACACCAACACGATTTATAATTTAAATATGATGTTAACAATAAAATTTACACATACCATGAAGTTGCTGGACATGTTTAGGGTTCACTTTTCAATTTTCAAAAGATTTTATATTGATTTTACAGTCCCGATATGCATTCTATATGTTAACTCTAGGTTGCTGCCAAAATGCTTCACCTGTAAAGAATAGGCTAATTGACCTAGTTGTGGTTAGAATCACTTAGAACTTGCAAAATACAAGTTGTAGCTCTTTGAATCTGAGATCTAGATCATCTGAAGGTTTCATGGTCCGACTCTCGGATGGCGAGATATTCAGATTCTACCACTGTAGTATCGTGATTCCAGATTCACTGCTTTCTAAAGACATCACTATGTTTAATTAATTAAAAAGTTAAATTAAGAGTTTAGGCCTGAGATTAATTGTATTGTTGAGAACTAAATTATATTTTTTTAGGATTTTAAATAACATTTCGATCAGCTTTTATAACTCGATCCTAACTTGCTGCCTGAACATGAAACCAGTAAAGAATAAAGTTTTACACCTAGTTTCTGTAATTTTAATATGTCGTGTGTATATGCGTTGGAACCGGCAAGAAGTCTAGTTTCTAGAACTCCTAACGGATCATGATTTGCTTGCCCATAGCAACGGGAAAATCTATTTTTGTACAGCAATGTCTTACTATACAGGAATTGCATTCTCCATGTTGATTGTAAATTGTTTAAACCTTGCATTGTAGCGCATATTGTTCATTGTACAATTCTTGACACATTGTTCATATCATTTTTTGATACTTATTCCATTAATTGCACGTTCATGTTCATGTTAATAAATTAATAACAAGCCGAGGTATAAGGGTTGACTTGGTAGTGAACAATCAGGGACTGTACTCGAATAAGGGGTCCGTGTTTCCCTATCTTGTTATCTTGTGATCTTGTGTTCTTGTGATCTCATAGCATCTTGTGGATAAAGTCCTGTCATGGATGGTGGATTATGGATTCTCGTTAATTGTGCTGAGTACATGATCTGTAGAGTTCACCACTTTAATTCACTGTTTGTATGCACCGAACCTGTGGTTTGGGACATAGTACTACGTGCATTAGATCAGATAATAAAACTTGATAGACTTAGGATTGACACTGCATTGATCCTGATTATTGTTACCAACTTGAATCTTGTTATTGTATTGTTACTTGTTAAATTATTGACTATAGTCCTTGCTTGGTTATTGACATTGTTCTTCGACAATTGATATAGTTCTAGTTCCTTGTTTCTTGATATTACATGTCCTGTTTATTGTTCCTTGCTTGTTGCTACTTGCTATCCGTGACTTGCTCTAACGGACATTTTTCCACTCTAGACTACGAGCTCGTAGGTACACAGGAAGAACTGCCTGAAGGACTTGGTGAAAAGACCTTCTAGGGATGGGAGCTAGATTACTGGCCTACAATAATTGTCTTGTTCTTGTTATTTAAAATTCCAGCTTTATCGTTGTTGTCATACCTTGTATTTTGGGCATTGTTGACCCAAAGTTTGTTTTTTCCAATTGTTGGTTATTATTGAGACATTTCATGAAGTATCTATGTTATATGATTTTTTTTTTAAGCATGCGTGGTTTTAATTGTTTTGTATATTGTTGAGTCAAATATTACAACTTATGAATGATGCAAATCATTCGCTGGGCCTTGGTTACGTGCTCGTATTCCTGTATTTTGGAAAGCGGAGCGTGACAACCATGAAGGAGTAACCCATACTCAGGGAGAATCCTGAAAGAGACTATGATCTTCATAAGATCTTCCTTCGTGTGAATGGTTTTGGTAAAATTGGCTTCAGTGGTGTAGACAACGTCATGCTCCTCATGACGCATGTCATACTGAATGAAATCAAGTCTTCAGGATACTGGCGAATGAGGTAGGGGACAAGAGGGGGATGAGACTTATCAAACAAGTTCCTCGTAGACTCCCCATTCGACTTAATTATCGTCTCCACAATAATAAAAGTCCCAGTTATTCCTTTTCTGTTCTCCTCTTTCGTGCGACAGACAAAGAGCACCTCTTCTTCGATACGACCCGAGGAGGTGGCGGAGTCACCCGAGGAAGCCCTAGACATGACTCATGAAAAATTACAATAAATGACCTGGCTCAATGACAACAAAATTGCGACGGATCAATGATCGGAAAAATCACCGGAGTTAAGGCCTAGAGAGAGAGAGAGCGCGGGGGAGAGAGAAAGTGAAGTGGAGTGAGGAGAAGAGAAGGAGGAGGGGATAATATATATTTTATATAAAAAAGAACAGACAAAATAGTCAATGTCATGATGATGCCAACAAGTAGCTCGATGGATTTGTCATCTGAGCTACACTTTGCTATCATCACTTTGTGACTGTTAGATCGTCTCAATTTGGGCGCATGCTTGATCCGACCATTGGATATGCACCAAAAAGCGCACTCACCAGCACGGCAGTAGATGACAACACATTTGACGTCACGATGACATCACCACGTAACTTGGCGGATTTGTCATCCGAGCTACATGCGGCTTTCGTTGCTTTGTGACTGTCTGATCACTCCAAAAGTTCGTGTCTGCTTGATCCAGCCACTAGATCTGCATCAATCTCTGCGCCATGTATGATTTTTGATTAAAAAATCCAAAACTTAATTATAAATTCGGGAATAATAATTAAAACCTCCAAAAAATAATTTGAAAATTAAAAATTTAATTTGAAATTTTAAAAATTTATGATTTTGGATTTTAATTAAATAATTCCAAACAATGATTATGAATTTAGAAATTTTAATTTAAAAATCTAGAAATTAATTATAAATTTGGGAAATTTAATTAAAATTTTAAAAAAATAATTTGACAATGAGAAAATTAATTAAAAATTCTAAAAATTCGTAAAAATTACTTTGAAACTCTGAAAGATAGATACTGCCCAGACAAGCTCCAAATAAGATTCCACTCTTCCCCAAAGTTCCAGTATGTTCTCCTAATTACTAAAAAAAATAGCAAACTACTCCTTGAAGGCTACGATACCAAACCTTTAGGAGTGGGGTGCTTATGATATGAGTAAAATCAGGGTCGTATGATCTCAATACGCATCTTAAGGCTTTTCAATGGTAGAACGATAATTTATAGCAGCTACGACCTGGAAGAAGGACGTGGGCAGCTTTTAGGCCCATCAACTCAACCTGACCTACAATTAAGGCCAACTTACGACCTAACTAAGAGAAATTTCCATATAATTAAGGCTGAAGATCAAATTTTTTATCTTAAAGATGATTATTAGCTAATCATATCCCTTAACCATGAGAATCTACAGTTTAAACTCAAAAGATTCTTTTTCAAGTCTATCTTTTGAGACTATCTCCCAGCTTATAAATACTCTCCACCTCAATCAGTCAAAGACAGGGTCGGCCTTGAGTTCCTGCGGGCCCAAGGCGAAAGGCCCAAATAATTATTTTTGAGAACCACTAATACCAATATAATTTTTTTACGTGCAAAATATGTATCTATATTTATAAGAAAAATACAAATTTGGGGCACCTAAAATTGCAAAAAATTTGGGGGCCTAAGGCAGTCGCCTCACCGGCCTCAAGGTAGGGGTTGGCCCTGGTCAAAGACAATCAATCTTTTTCCATTAAAATCCGAATATATTTTCTGAGTTACTGACTTGAGCCTCGAAGGGTTGAGTTACTGACTTGAGCCTCGAAGGGTATTTCGCCAGGCCAACCTCGATGTTCAGACTTTTTGTAGGTTTTTCGGCGATCTTTCAACTGTCCAATCCAGATCCAAATGCTCTCAACGGTTCAGACTCTATCAATGAGACTTCAGTCAACATAATTCAGATCTGATCGACGGTCAAGATTGTAAGTTTCCTCCTCAAACTCATCGTCTGATTGCTCCCACACCAGAAAAAAGTAGCAACAAAGACTATTAGTATTTAGTTAGCTATTAAAACTTCATTTCTCAAACTTTTAGTTAAAATTCTATTTTATTATTATTATTATTATTATTATTATTATTATTATTATTATTATTATTATTATATATATATATATAGAGAGAGAGAGAGAGAGAAACCTTCCATTGCTCACCAGCCCTGTGAGCACCCTGGTGAGCACTCGCCCTCAACCGTAGGATCTACATTTACATCATGATCAAGATCTAACGACCAATATAACTTCCGCTCATCTCAGCAACAATCGGGGGCATTCTCGTCATTTCCCTACCCCAATTGAAGTCCCCCCAAACTGATTGGATCTCATCGTTCTCATCTCTCCTTCTCCTTCTCCTTCTCATCACACCCCAGTTGAAACCCTATCTCCAATTAGCAGCGTTCGACTCTCTCTCACACTCTCAAGTGCCGTCAATTCTCCCCGTCAACTCCACAAATTCGGGCACTCGACGAAACCGCTGCTTCCTCCATCGCTTCCCCTTCACCGCTGCTTGCTCCATCGATTCATATAATTAGGATTTTAGGGTTTGGGTCTGTTTGATTCATATAATTAGGATGTTGGATTCGTTTGGTGTTTTGTTGCTGTTAGGGTTTGGGTCTGTTTGTGTAAAGGATTGTTTGAATCTTAGAATGGAAATGGCCTTTTCTTTTATGCGAATTCTCAAATGTTTTAGGGTTTATTTGTGTTTGATTTGAAGAAAAAAAAATAGGGTGAAATTGATGCTGAATTTGGTCAGTATATTGGTTATTTTATCTTTTTTGTTGCTGATTATTGGATTTGAGAATCTGGAACTGGAACTGAATGGCATGTTCATTTTGTAGGCGTATTCGTAGAGCAAGAGAGAGTATGACCGAAGATGGTAACTGGAACTGGTATGTGTTGCATCAAATTGATTTATATTGCGTTATGTTGTTGGTAGATCTTGGGTCTTTTAAGTGCTTGCAATCTATGTGATTGATTAATGTGGGCACTCTTTGACAATGAGATCCGTTGTCTCTCAATAGTAATGTTGAAATTAGTGATAAGAATTAAGGGCACTACATGCATAATCAAAACAAACGATCCATAATGCGTAGGTAAGTGATAAGAATTAAGTAGTACAAGAAAGGTGAATAAGCGTTTGAAAGTTGTTGATTATATGTTATTATGTCCTAGTATGTACTGAGAAGTATTCACTGTTCAATCTACAGAATTTTTTTTTTTTTCATTTATTTTCCTTACTAAGCAAGCCATCTTATTTGGAGAAATTCAATAATTTAAGATTGCTTATTTAGCTTATATGTATTGTTGGCCTGCTAGATTGCTTGTTTAAGCTTTTGGGTGAAGTGGTTTACAGCATTAATTACAGACTAGAACCTAGTAGAACATGCAACCTGTAATTCATTTCAAGCTACTGATAGACATTGTGCATCTTAATATACAAATTAGAGAGAAGTTGTAGCTAGGATAAATAAACTCGGAAATGTAGCTAGGATAAATGAACCCAATAACACTGATACACCCATAAGATGGACAATGTAGCTAGGATAGATGTATCACTGTTATTGGGTTCATTTATCCTAGCTACATTTCCGAGTTTATTTATCCTAGCTACAACTTCTCTCTAATTTGTATATTAAGATGCACAATGTCTATCAGTAGCTTGAAATGAATTACAGGTTGCATGTTCTACCAGGTTCTAGTCTGTAATTAATGCTGTAAACCACTTCACCCAAAAGCTTAAACAAGCAATCTAGCAGGCCAACAATACATATAAGCCAAATAAGCAATCTTAAATTATTGAATTTCTCCAAATAAGATGGCTTGCTTAGTAAGGAAAATAAATGAAAAAAAAAAATTCTGTAGATTGAACAGTGAATACTTCTCAGTACATACTAGGACATAATAACATATAATCAACAACTTTCAAACGCTTATTCACCTTTCTTGTACTACTTAATTCTTATCACTTACCTACGCATTATGGATCGTTTGTTTTGATTATGCATGTAGTGCCCTTAATTCTTATCACTAATTTCAACATTACTATTGAGAGACAACGGATCTCATTGTCAAAGAGTGCCCACATTAATTAATCACATAGATTGCAAGCACTTAAAAGACCCAAGATCTACCAACAACATAACGCAATATAAATCAATTTAATGCAACACATACCAGTTCCAGTTACCATCTTCGGTCATACTCTCTCTTGCTCTACGAATACGCCTACAAAATGAACATGCCATTCAGTTCCAGTTCCAGATTCTCAAATCCAATAATCAGCAACAAAAAAGATAAAATAACCAATATACTGACCAAATTCAGCATCAATTTCACCCTATTTTTTTTTCTTCAAATCAAACACAAATAAACCCTAAAACATTTGAGAATTCGCATAAAAGAAAAGGCCATTTCCATTCTAAGATTCAAACCATCCTTTACACAAACAGACCCAAACCCTAACAGCAACAAAACACCAAACGAATCCAACATCCTAATTATATGAATCAAACAGACCCAAACCCTAAAATCCTAATTATATGAATCGATGGAGCAAGCAGCGGTGAAGGGGAAGCGATGGAGGAAGCAGCGGTTTCGTCGAGCGCCCGAATTTGTGGAGTTGATGGGGAGAATTGACGGCACTTGAGAGCGTGAGAGAGAGTCGAACGCTGCTAATCGGAGATAGGGTTTCAACTAGGGTGCGATGAGAAGGAGAAGGAGAAGGAGAGATGAGAACGATGAGATCCAATCAGTTTGGGGGGACTTCAATTGGGGTAGGGAAATGACGAGAATGCCCCCGATTGTTGCTGAGATGAGCGGAAGTTATATTGGTCGTTAGATCTCGATCATGATGTAAATGTAGATCCTACGGTTGAGGGCGAGTGCTCACCAGGGTGCTCACAGGGCTGGTGAGCAATGGAAGGTTTATATATATATATATATATATATTTATATATATATATAGGTAGCCCTTCGGTTGAGAACTAATTTGGTGAGAACTCTGTGAGAACTCACGAAATAGACCTCCCATGAAAAATCCGAACCAACCATCTCGTTCTACATGCCTTAGATGGCATAACATAAAGAATTCAAATAATTTGAAGTTCGTTTTCCCATGATTTACACCATCGCAAAATTGTATGGCTGAAAATTCTACTTCATTTGATGGATGAGCAAACGAACTTCAAATTATTTGAATTCTTTATGTTATGCTATCTAAGGCATGTAGAACGAGATGGTTGGTTCGGATTTTTCATGGGGGATCTACTTTGTGAGTTCTCACGGAGTTCTCATCAAAATTAGTTCTCAACCGAAGGGCTCCCATATAGGTATATATATATATATATATATATATATATATATATATATATATATATATATATATATATATATATATATATATATATATATATTTATGTGAATTTGTTGGACAATGGGATGGGAAGAATGTTCGATGAGATAATAAACTATATGTGTGCAGTTCCTTTAGATCGAAGTTTAGGTGAGGAATTAAATCTTTTAAACATCATTTTTTTAGCCATTCATTTTTTGTAATTTTTAACCATATTTTGATCTTGTTGACAATTTTTTTTTTTCTTTTAATAAAGCTTTCAACAGCCATCAATTTGTTTTTAGCAAAAATGAACACACCCATCAGTTTCTTATATGCATAATTATTTTATGAAGTTCATAATATATGCATATAATTATAAGTGCAAATGTTTTATATTTTAAATCGTATTTTTGTATGTTTTTGTATCAGCATTCATTTAGCAGCTATCTTTTAGAAGTCAGCATTTTTCATTTGATTTAAGTAGTAATTTGGTTACTCTATCTTATGCAGGTCATTGATGCCTAGATTTAGATTTGGGGGGGGGGGGGGGGGGGGGACTAATTATAGATACATAGTATTTTTTCAATCATACATCATGATGTGTTCCTAATGTTATTGTATTTTTCTTACATCCATTTCTTCAATAATATATGACCCATTCTCTTAACAATTGTTGAGTATGTTCTGAAATTTTAGAGCCCCAAAATATATATATATATATATGTTTTTTCCTTATTTCATTTAGATGTAGTTATGAGATATGGAGTTGCTTTATTATTCAGTGGCATAACTACTTATAGGCTTAACGATTTTTTACTCTCTTATTTACTATTTCTTAATGGAATATTCAAACATGGCAATCATCTTACTACAATTGTCATAAGATAATAATTTTCTTACCGTAACGTTTGTTTTGATATTGTCGCTTGTAGTTTAAATTTTACTAAAAACAATAAATAGGTTGGCAAGAAAAAAGATGCAGAGGGTTTCCATATGCTAGGAACTAATACACATCTGGAGGATCTTTTTATTAAGTTTAATTACTTGCATACTTATTCGATGTGAAGAGAAGATGATAATATAATTAGAAGATTCGAAGAAGAAGAAGAAGAAAACAGCCAACAACAGCAACAGTGACAGAGAGGTGGATCGTTGACTGTGCAATCGACTGTCCCCCCCTCGCAGAATGGGAGGTTACGGTAGACCGACCACGGCGCTGATGGATTTTTTGGGTCGAGTCTGGTTGATTCATTTGAAGCCCACTTCTCCTTATGGTTAGATCGTACAACTCTAATTGTATGTTTATCTCTTCAGTATATACGAATAGTTATTATATCAAGGTATCTAAACAAGGGTTTCTCTAAATCTATATATTCATTGTATATATTCTTTAGTCTTGTTGTATATTTTTTGTCCAAAACCCTTTGTCAAGTCTCTTCAGAATACAAGACTCTTGGTGTAAAATTTTTGCCGATGTCGTCGTCTTAGCGGACAAGACTAAAGCATAAATCAATGCTAAACTATAATTATGGAGAGAAACTTTGGAAGTCATAGGCTTTAGAATAAGAAGAACTAAAACAGAGTATATAGAGTGTAATTTTAGCTATATGCGGAACACAAATGAGGAAGCAGTGAAGTTTGATGGTCAAGAGATACCTAAGAGAAACAGTTTCCGATATTTAGGCTCTCGATTATACAAAGAGATGATGAGATTTGTGAAGATGTTATATATATGATCCAAACATGGTGGCTTAAGTGGAGAAGCGTTAGTGATGTTTTGTGTGGCAAACGTATACCTTTGAAGTTGAAGGAAAAAAAATATATGATGGTTGTTAGACCAGCAATGATGTATGAAGCAGAGTGCTCGACAACAAAGAAACAATATGTCCCCAAAAAAAGTGTAGCGAATATGAGGATGCTAAGATTGATGTGTGGTAAAACCATGAATGATAGAATTACAAATGAGCATATACGAGACATGATAAATGTAGCTCATATCTAAGATAAATTAAGAGAGAATTGACTCATGTGGTCTGGACATGTTACACGTAGATCTAATGGTACCTCCATTATAAAATATATGATAGCTTGTGGCCTGACATAACATATTGTGCTAAACTGAACCGAATAGAAACCAGGATTCATGTAGCCGATCCTAACTTGTTGGGAAAAATGCTTTGATGTTGTAGTGGTTGTATTGCAAGCGTAAAATTTTTCTAATAAGAACTAACACTTGGGTTGAGTACACCCTGGTACGCACTACATGCTAGAGATACCCCAAATCTGTGGTCACAGTCTCAAATTGAGAATTTGCAAAGTTGACATGTACCAAACTTGACTTGTATATTTGCTGGGCATAAGATGATGTCCACATGAACTAAAATGCCACGGCCTTAATAAGAATATTCAAATCTATATCACTATCCAAAACAATAATAAAATTACTACTCGCATTTAGCTAGTCTACTACGCTTCGCCAAATAATCAGCGCATAAATTGTTGTCGCGATAATATAAACTAGTGTTATCCTGTACAAATTGCACAGACTAGAATACTTTTAACAGAATCATAAAATTATATGGAACTTAAACAATACAATGATGATATGCACTTTGTTTTTTTTTCCAGTTTATCTTATTTTATAACATGTGTTACTCTTTTTCTGAAAAACCCAAATAATGTTATTTTTATCTATTTCGGTCAAATTCTTTGAAACTACTAAGGGAGATTTCATTAGTTCATATTCTTTTATTATCATGTACATGCACAGTAACTTTAGTTCTTAAGCAAAAACATAAAAGTCATTAAAGAACGGAGGTGACCCTATTCAACACCGACACAACACTAAGACATAGTTAAATCCTGGATCCCTAAATTTTGAGATGCCCATTAACTATTTCGATCACAATATAATTAAAAGATGAATAATCTACAAATTAATAAATTCACGTTTTCAAATCAACCAACATCATTCTATATTTCTAAAGCAAAAAAAAAAAAAGTCGAATAATTACCGACGTTGAGCTTTCAATGCAATAATAGGTGTGGATGTGGCTCTTCTTGGACCCCTCCTTGATGTACTCTGCTATCTCCTTCTTCACCGTGTGCTTCTCAATTGCCTTCCCTCTCAAATCAAGCCTTCCATCTTAAATCATTCCCTATCAAATGAAACATAATCAACATCAGAAGGTGAGTGGTTGCTTTTATTATTATTTTATTTTATTTTATTTTGTAAATTGACTGCACGTGTTAATACATGTTCGTTTCTTCTTCTTTTTTTCTCATGTTTGCTAGTATTCTACTTTTCCTCTCCTTGCTCTATTTTAATAGAAGATGAACTCTCTCTCCTAATAGTATAATATATATAATAGTATGCATAATTTTAAAAAATAATTAATTTTAACAATATTTGATCGGACGATTATATATATCCTCATAGTTTATCAAATAAGAATCCAATATAGTAATTCTATTATACATCAATGTTGAGTAGAAAAGTTACTGAGATTGCAGCAAAAGAAAGCAACTTTAATCAAAATTGAAGTAAAACAGTAAAGCAACTTTAGTCAAGATATAGGTTTTCTTTTCGGAAACACCCTCAATAAACTTTGGTACGATCCTAATGATAGTCAGAAAAAGCTCAAAACATATGTATTGTTTTGAGCTTAAGAGACTTACATCAATCCTTTTAATAGATTAATGCGCATGATGAGCAGCCCCTTTCTACACGCCTACATAATGGCAAACAGATGCTCGCCATAAAATTGGAGCATTGATCAAAAGATAGTGTAGGACAAAGTTCATCAGCATTGAGAAACCACTACAGAGGAGACCATCGAACACGAAAAATGTAATTGCTAAGTAGTAGACTTTTACCTTTTATATCCACATTCGTCAGCCATCCAAAATCCGTCGGCAAGACAACACCTGAAAGAAGGTAATTTGAATGACTAAATTGAATCAAAATAATTCCAAATAATTGTAAAGGTCTTTTGAGTATTTTCACAAACACCTCGTGTGCACCACAAATGAGAAAATAATTGTAATCAAGATAATCCCGAACCCAAATTTGAACCTTCCCACATCTATAAGCATCTTACTAAACCCTATATTTCGAAGATTGATGTATAAATTCCTAATCAAATTCAAAATTAAAACCCATCTACTTGAGTTCCATATGCCCCCACCACACTGCAGGCCCTTATAACTAACATATTTTAGTTCATTCATGCATTTTATTAAACAGGATGAGCGCATATAGTAAATAGAGATATAAGATTGAAGAATTTAACATGGGAAGATGAAACCGCATATAATAAACCAATGGATCTTTAGACACTACTCTTAGATTCATCAAATATTTCATCTCTTTAGCAAATAATTATACTCTATATACAATCCAAAATAAGAGGATGTTATGACTTGATCAATACCTTAATCTCATATTCTCAATATTCTAAAAAATAATAAATATATAATAAAAAATAAGAGAGGATCTTACATCTTCCCGAATACCTTAATCTCGGCGAGGATTTGGGGTGTGGTGTACGGCTGCTGCTTAGATTTGGGCGGACTGGCGAACGGCGAACGATTACGATCGAGTTTTGGGCTAGGGACGGCGGCGATGATAGGTGAATGGGGACGAATTGTATTCGGGTGGACTGGTGGACGGCGAACGGCGACGGTTTGGATTGGGGCGGATTTGCGTTCGGCGAAAGGTGACGGGTGGGTTTTGGGCGAGGATGGGTTGGGGGGGTTTAGGGAGATATAGTTTTTTGTGTTTTGTATATTTTTTAATTTTGTTTTATTAAGTTAAAGGTGCGGTCTACACGTGGTAAGATAAGTTTGAAGTCCTACTTTGCTCTCCTTTCTCTATTTCAAAATAGAGAAAGGGGAGAGGGGGTATTCCTATTAGCTTAAGATATAACTAGTGTTACCCTGTGCAAATTGCACAGACTAAATACTTTTAACACAATCATAAAATTATATGGAACTTAAACAATACAATAATGATATGCATTGTGTTTTTTTTCCAATTTATCTTATTTAATAACATGTGTTACTCTTGTATGGAAAACCCAAATAATGTTATTTTTATCTATTTCGGTCATATTCTTTGAAACTACTAAGGGAGATTTCATTAGTTCATATTCTTTTATTATCATGTACATGCACAGTAACTTTAGTTCTTAAGCAAAAACATAAAAGTCATTAAAGAACGGAGGTGACCCTATTCAACACCGACACAACACTAAGACATAGTTAAATCCTGGATCCCTAAATTTTGAGATGCCCATTAACTATTTCGATCACAATATAATTAAAAGATGAATAATCTACAAATTAATAAATTCACGTTTTCAAATCAACCAACATCATTCTATATTTCTAAAGCAAAAAAAAAAAAAGTCGAATAATTACCGACGTTGAGCTTACAATGCAATAATAGGTGTGGATGTGGCTCTTCTTGGACCCCTCCTTGATGTACTCTGCTATCTCCTTCTCCACAGTGTGCTTCTCAACTGCCTTCCCTTTCAAATCAAGCCTTCTGATATGGCTAAAAATGGGGTTAATTCGGAACCATTCAAAGTGGGCACGAATCTTGAAGTCGTAGGGGCAGGATAGTAATTTCATCTGCAGACGGGTCTGAATCGGGTACCGGGCCTCTTCTATTAGACCCGCTAGCCCGTGAACGGATCTAGTAGACAGAGAACAGGTCTCAACCCGCTATGAACTAGTCAAATAGGATATGAACAAATCCTACTTTGTCCCTATCTTAAGGGGATGGTTGTAACCAATCCCAACCAGCCACACCGGAAAGTAGGGATTTACCCTTATCCTAAAAAGGATCTCCATGGCGACTATAAAAACCCCCCTACCTCCTACTGTAAAAGGTGATCACTCTTTGCACACTTGAGCTCTTTCCCCTTCACTTTTTCTGTGTATTAACTTGAGCGTCGGAGGGTTCATCGTCGGGATCCATCCCGGTGTCTCGAACGTTTGTGCAGGCTTCAAGGGAACACCAAGGAGTCAACAAATCAGCTAGGCAGGAGAAGGGGTCAACCTGTGTGAGTTCCTTACGAACCTACAAATCTCATCTATTGTCCCCACACCAGATTCAGCGGCAACAGATTGGCGCCGTCTGTGGGAAATCACTCGACAAGCAATCTCGTCTTCCTCCTTCAACCCACGTTACTCCCAGCCATGCCTCCCAAGAAGAGACCCGCAAACTCCAACCGAAAGACAACCTCTTCTCACCCTCCTCCTCCTCCTCCTCCACAGGGGGATCTCCCTCATCCCAACCAACCAACCCTACAGCTCGATCCTCTTGCTCCGCAGTCCATCCAACAGCCTTTGGGACCCCAGGCCGCAGTGGGGGAACATTCTCGACAAAGCCGCCACAAACAACCTATCCATCAGGTCCGAGTCTCCATCCACAATATCGACACGGACTCCATGACTTCTTATACTCCCCCCACTCCGAAGGATCTCCGGAACGTGATCAACAATCGGCAGACCGAGCAAGGACCCGATCTCTGCACCCATCTGGAGGAGAGGCGGGCCCAAGAGTCGAACCCTCGCCACGAGCAGGTCAGGGACCGTTCGCCACGTCGATCCAACCAAGGAGGGTCCAACTTTCCCCGCAAGCGAAGGGAGTTGCCCCAATGTCGCTCAAGACGGAGCTTCTCCCCGGCAGGTCGCCATGCACCTCGGAACCATCATGAGCGGGAGGCGCCTGTCATAAGGGCGGAATTCTAGCAATTCCAGGAGGCAGTCCTCCGGGCTCTCAATGTTGCCCCCAACAATGGCCGTAGGGCGCCCAGTCCTCCGCCAGCTCCTCACCATCCTTGCCGTTCCCGTAGTCCTCGACCGGCTCCTCACCATCCTCGCCGCTCTCGAAGTCCTAGGCAAGCTGCGAGCCATCACCGCCCTTCTCTTGAGCACCACCGCCGCTCCCGAAGTCCTAGGTAGGTCGCGAGCCATCGCCATCCTTCTTCCGATCACCAGTGCCACTCCCATAGTCCGCGTCCTACCCCAAGTCACCCCCGTCTCTCAGTCAGTCCACCTCCTACTCTGAGCCATCACCGGCGCAGCCCCAGCCCTCCTCGACATGAGAACGAGTCTCGGCGCTCGGCCCGACAAGACCGAAGAGTGTACTCGGTCCACCGCCGTCTCCACGAGATGGAGAGGTGCCTCGGCCAACTCGACCGAGGCGAGGGGATACGGGCAAGGGACCCTCGTCTGAGCAGGCCCCTTTTCTCCTGCACCATTATGGAGGCTCCAGTTCCCGACAACTTCAAGCCCCCACATTTCGAGACCTACACCGGGGAGTCGGACCTCGCAGATCACATCGAGAGTTTCAAAACTCTCATGATGATCTACCATGCATCCGACTCCCTCCTTTGCAAGACCTTCCTGGCTACCTTAAAGGACCGGCTCGAGAATGGTATTCTCGGCTTGCATCAGCGTCTATCTTCTCCTTCGACCAGTTCGAGGGTCTTTTCCTCATGCATTTAGGGAGCAGTCGGTGCGCCAAGAAGACGAGCAACACCTTACTGTTCCTCAACCAAAAGAAAGGCGAACGACTAAGGGATTATGTCAAATGCTTCACTGCCGAGGCCAGGTCCATTGCTTCTTTGGAACCCTTGGTCGCCACCATAGCCTTCCAGTCCAACGTCCTCAATACTAACCTCAAGGCGTCTCTCGCCAGGAAGCCCCCTCGGGACTTCTCAAAGCTCCTACTTCGGAGCGAGAAGTACATCCGAGCGGAAGAAGTCGTTCGCCGCCCCACCTTCGAGGCCTCATCTTCCGCAAACAAGCGGAAGGGTGCAGAAGAATAAGGAGCTAAGAAGCTCCAAAAAAACAATGGGGTTCAGCGGCGTCCTCCTCCTCGGTTGGAGAAATTCACTCTGCTTAACGTGAGTGTATCTGCCATCCTCATGGAGATAGGGAACGATGGTCTCCTACCACCTCCCCTAAGGATGAATACTCCGGTAAAGAAGAGGAACCGGAGTAAGTGGTGCCGTTTCTATCGGGACCACGGGTACGACACAGATGAATGTCGGGCCTTGAAGGATGAAATCGAGGCCCTCATTCAGAGAGGGCAACTCAACCGGGTCGTAAAAAGGGACCGAGCCGATTTGCCCCTACCGCCTCGGGGGGCTAACAGGCAAAATGAGCAATGCACGGAGACTCTGGAGGCCGAAGTAAAGGGAATCTTGCACCTGATACACGGGGGCCCAATGGGGGGAGATTCCAACTCCTCCCGAAAAGCCTTCGTAAGGGAGGTTAACTCCGTGCAGAGCCATCCTCCCCCAAAGGGCCTCGGAGTCCCGGTGACGTTCTCTGATAGGGACCTGGAGGGCGTCCGCACGCCCTACTGCAATGCCTCCGTCATCAATCTCCGCATGGCGAACTTTGAAGTTTGTCGTGTCTTGGTAGATAACGGAAGCTCCGTCAACATCCTTTTCTTGGAGGCCTTCAAAGGCCTCCCACTGTCCAGGGACCGGCTCAAGCCTGCGGGCTACACTCTCCACGGATTCACCGGGGTCCCGATTACGATCGAGGAAATTATAACCCTCGACGTAACGGCTGGAAAGGCCCCGACAACTCGCACAGAGAAAATGGACTTCATGGTGGTCGACGTCAAGGCCGCCTATAATGTTATCCTGGGTAGACCAGGTTTGGCCATACTTCAAGCCATCCCTTCAGCCTACCACATGAAGATGAAGTTCCCCACCCCTCTGGAGTGGGAGAAGTGAGGGGAAGCCAAGAAGCGGCTCGGAAGTGCTACATGACCTTGATGGGGGGTCAGGTTCTCTTTTTGGAAGCATTCGAACTGCCCCAGGAAGGCGGTCAGACTATTTCCGAGCCCGTGGACAAGTTGGAGGAAGTGGCATTCTCCGAAGAAGACACCATTAAGACGTTCCATGTCAGCAAGGCTCTCTCCCCCTCTATTAAGCAAGACATCTCCTGGTGCATACGGGAGAATCGTAACCTCTTTGCCTGGACGGCGGCGGACATGCTCGAGATCTTGGAGGAGCTCTCAATGCACCATCTGAGCGTCACCCCTGGGGTCAAGCCTGTCCAGCAGAAGAGGCAAAAGTTTGCCCCCGATAGGCAACAAGCAATCAAGGAAGACGTTGAGAAACTCCTCAACGCCCGCTTTATTCAGGAGGTGAACTACCCTGAGTGGCTCTCCAACGTGGTAATGGTCAAGAAGGCCAATGGGAGTTGAAGAATATGCATTGACTTCACTGTTCTCAACTAGGCATGCCCGAAGGACCCCTTTCCTTTTCCCAGCATCGACGCCCTGATCGATGCGACTTCTGGGCACGAGCTCCTCAATTTTATGGACGCCTTCTCAGGATACAATCAAATCAGAATGTTCCCTTCGGACATCCCGGAGACCTCGTTCGTGACGGACCAAGGCCTCTACTGCTACCGCGTTATGCCCTTCGGCTTGAAAAATGCGGGAGCCACCTATCAGTGCCTGGTGAAGAAGGTCTTCTGAGACCAGATTGGTCGAAACATGGAGGTTTACGTCGACGACATGTTGTTCAATAGCACTCGAGGGCAGGAGCACACCCTCGACCTTCAAGAAGCCTTTGAGGTGCTCGGGAGGCACAATATGAGACTAAACCCGAACAAGTATGCATTCGGTGTCTCATCGGGCAAATTTCTGGGGTTTATGGTCAGCCAGAGAAGCATAGAGGCCAACCCCAAGAAGATCCAAGCATTTCTCAAAATGGCTCCCCCCTCTAATGTGAAAGAGGTGCAGAGGCTCACGAGGTGCCTCGCCGCGATCGGGCGATTCCTCTCCAAGTCCGGGGAAAAGTGCCTCCCCTTCTTTAAAGCCCTCAGGGGGGTTAAAGGCTTCGAGTGGGGACAGCAGCAACAGGAGTCCTTTGACAAGCTCAAAGAGTATTTGGCTAACCCCTCGCTCCTGAGCAAGCCAGCACCTGGAGAGGTCCTTTACCTCTACCTCGCAGCTTTGGAGCAGACGCTCAGCGCGGTCCTTATAAAGGAGGAGGAGAAGACACAAAAGCCCATCTATTACGTGAGTAAGGTGCTCCGCGATGCCGAACTCTGTTATCCGAAGCTGGAGAAGATGGCTCTCGCCCTGGTCATGGCAGCCCAAAAGCTCCGCCCCTACTTCCAATCTCATTCGGTGGTCTTCCTTACCGACCAACCGTTGAAACAAGTTCTCTACAAGCCTAAGACTTCCGGGTGGCTCATGAAGTGGTCCATCGAGCTGAGTCAGCATGACATCAGCTACTAGCCCAGAACGGCAATAAAAGCCCAAGCTCTGGCCGAGTTCATCGTGGAGAACACCATCCTCAACTCATGTGAGTCGCCTGCTGACCCCTCCATCTGGACCGTCTATGTGGACAGGTCCTCTTGCACCGATGGAAGCGGGGCCGGCATCATCCAAACTGGCCTTAATGCCTTTGTCCTCCAGTACTTCCTCCGTCTCAACTTCCCGGCATCAAACAATGAGGCAGAATATGAAGCCCTCATAGCGGGGCTCTGCTTGGCTTGCAAGGTGGGGGCCGAGCACGTAAGGGTCTTCAGTGACTCTCAGTTGGTGGTTAATCAGGTGTCCGGGGAGTATGAGGTGAGAGACGACCGAATGGCTAGGTACTTGGCAAAGGTGAGGGAGCTTCTAGCTCTATTCAGAGATGTTCAACTCTAGGGGGTTACCCGAGAGGAACACGCGCAAGCGGATGCCCTCTCTAAGCTTGCCTCCTCGTCTCTCCAAGGTCTAGAATGGACCGTCCTAATTGAAGTCCTTCTCAAACCACGCATCGACGAAGATGGCTCGGAGCCAATGGAAGCCTACCCCCTAACACTTGGGAAAACTGAATGAAGCCCCTCCTCGAGTATTTCCGAGACGGAGTCCTCCCCGGAGATCCGAAAGAAGCAAGGAGGATCAGGACACGAGCAGAGCAGTACACACTCCTGGACGGGGTCATGTACAAACGCTCTTACACCCAGATCGATGGTCGACCCTATCTGAGATGCCTCTCCCCGGAAGAAGCGCTCTACGCCCTAAGGGAAGCCCATGATGGTTTATGTGGTGTGCACTTGGGAGCGAGATCCCTTGCCCGGAAGCTCTTGAACTACGGGTACTTCTAGCCTACACTACTAAGTGATTCCCAGGAGTACGTCCGCTAGTGCGACTCCTGCCAGAAGTTTTCCCCAAACCGTCACCTATCCCAAGCACAACTTGCCTCCTTGGCAAGTCCAATCCTATTCGCAGTGTAGGGGATGGATTTGCTCGGACCTTTCCCTCCGGTACCAGGCCAACTGAAAGTTCTTGGTGGTAGCAATAGACTACTTCTCCAAGTGGATAGAGGCTACACCTCTCTCAACGATCACTGAGAACAAGGCGCAGAAGTTCTTTTGGAAGAACATTGTCTGTTGGTTCGGGGTACCTCGCATTCTCGTAACCGACAATGGGACCCAATTTACGGGAGCTGCCTTCCACGACTTTTGCACCGACCTCGGGATTCAAAAGCGGTTCTCTTCAGTGGCACACCCCTAGTCCAACGACCAAGCGGAGAATGCGAACCGACAAATCCTCTCAGGCTTGAAGAAGAGGCTCAACAAGTCCACCAAAGGGATATGGGTCGAACAACTCCCTAATGTGGTTTAGAGCTATCGCACCACCAAAAGAACTCCGACGGGAGAGTCCCCTTTCAACCTCACATAAGGATCAGAAGCTCTTATCCCTTTGGAGGTGGGTCTGTCTTCAGCTTGACTCATAGCTTACAACGAGGCGCAGAACGCGAACCAGCTTTGCAACTGCCTAGACCTCATTGACGAGATCTGCGAGAGAGCCACAATCCGCCAGAAGACCTACCATCGTAGGATCACTCAAGCTTACAACAAGAGGGTATGACCCACCAACCTAAAGGAAGGGGACTTAGTGCTGAGAAAGTTTTCAATTTTCGATCCAAGCAAAAGAGGAAAGCTGGCACCCAATTGGGAAGGACCATATAAGGTCTCCAGAGTTATACGCTCGGGCGCGTATCAACTCGAAGACCTGGGGACAGGAAGATGCCAAGGACTTGGAACGCCGAGCACCTGATGAAGTATCGAGAGGGTGTCTAAACACCGCTCCAAGCAACTTCCCCAGGATTGCAAAAGCCTTACTTGTATCTTCTTTTTAATCAAAAAGTAAAGGCGGTCTGCAACTTAGAAGTGGCCGCCCGGTTGTTTTCAATAAAGAGAAATTTCTCCTCATAACTTCCCTATCTCCTGAGTAACCTAACTCTACCTAGCAAATTTTCTATTTTTGGGGTAGTCTAACTCTACTTGCAAAAAAAAATTTAAAACGACGAGTTCGAAGTCCAACACTTGGCTCGATTCCACTTCAACTACTCGCTTATAAGCGAGTAAGAAGTGGTTCGCCATTCGGAATTGCTCCCACAATTGTTGACACTCTCTTAAAACGACGTGTTCGGAGTCCAACACTTGGCTCGATTCCACTTCAACTACTCGCTGATAAGTGAGTAAGAAGTGGTTCGCCATTCGGAATTGCTCCCACAACCGTTGACACTCTCTTAAAACGACGAGTTCGGAGTCCAACACTTGGCTCGATTCCGCTTCAAATTACTCGCTCTTAAACGAGTAAGAAGTGGTTCGCCATTCGAAATTGCTCCCACAACCGTTGACACTCTCTTAAAACGACAAGCTTGGAGTCCAACACTTAGTTCGACTCCACTCCGAGTACTTGCATCCAAAGCGAGTAAAGAGCGAACACCATTGCTTCGACAGTTATTGACAACTACAAATGCCAACAAAATGCGCAAGTTCACAAAACAGGTATTATTACATTGAAGTTTGAGGAACAAGTCCATTTACAAGACCAACTACTCATCCTTATGACGAGATTCAAAACTTGAGAAACAAAATGTACAAGACCACAGAAAACTACTTCAAAGCCTCCTAGGGGCGGGGATACTTCGGTTTAGAGACACCCGGGGGCGATGAACGTTGTACTGCTAATGTCTCACCTCGGCGCTCGTCTCTAGGCCGGCAAGCTGAGACGCATCTTCTGCACTGCTTCTAGCGGTAGCCCCAACAGACGCTCCGCTCAACGAAGTAGCCACCCCACTTTGTGCGTCACCTGGGCTCCGATGGGTAACGGGTGAGCGAGTCACGAGCTTGTAAAAAGAAATCCGTCTATCGCTCTCTTCCTGCGTGCACGAAGTGGTTCTAACATTGATCCGCTCAGGTTGGGGCTTAAGACAAGCGACCTCCGCCTCAAGTTCCACAATTCGTTCCTTCAGTAAGTCGTCCTTCACAGTTATCTTTAAGCGAGGCAGCCGCGCTGAGCCCGCACCACCAGAGCGGTCGGTGATAATCCGACGAAGATGAGTAACCTCAATGCTCTTGTCGACAGTCACCCTCTTCAGCTCGTCTCTCTCCGCCGGTAGCTTGTCCATCGCTATTGTCAGCTCATCTCTCTTCGCCGTAAGCTCGTTCCTCGCTGTCGTCAGTTTGTCTCTCTCCGCTGCTAGTTCATCTCTCTCCGCCGTCATCTTAGTCAGAGAATGACGGAGTTGCCTAAGCCTCAAGCCAAGGTTAACAGCTGTCGACGGACCATAATCATCACCTTCGGGGGTCGTCTTTCTGAACCTCTCTTCTAGCCACTGCATCTCGAGGTCTCGACGGCCTAAGACTAGTCGTAGATGATTCCGCTCACGTTCTGCGAAGCCCTAACTCAACTTCGTAAAGCTGCTCTCGGCTCCTTGCGAGGCACAACTTCATCACCCCTAGGCCAGCCTCGGGACGAGTCACCTCGGTCACATAAGGCACTTCGGCGAGCTGCGTCACTTCGACAATCTGAAAATTTCAAAGTGAAACTGCGGTGAACACTTAGCCAAAACTTCAAGGCAAGGCGACGTGAACACTTAGCCAAATTTTGAAACTTTTGTGAACACATAGCCAAAACTTCAAGGCAAGGCGACGTGAACACTTAGTCAAATTTAGAAAATTTGGTGAACACTTAGCTCAATTTTGAAGCAAAAGCGACAGGGACACTTAGTCAAATTTCAAAAGTTCATTCATTCAAAAGAGTAGTGGCCAGTCCGCGATTAGGCGATACATCACTGATTAAAAAAAGGAGAAGCAGAAAAGACTAAAATCAAGGCGCGACCTCTTTGCTGTGGTGGCTCGCAGCAGCGGGGTTGGACTCCTCCGGAGGAACGAGGATCGCAAGGTGGGTAACCTCGGATCCATGACCGTCGCCAACGACTTCGACATCAGCATCCGCATCCTCGTCCCCACCTTCATCCTCGTCTGACTCTTCTCGAAGCCCTCGACGTGGTCAGGGAAGAGGCGCCACCCGGAGCAGTCAACCTCAAGGAAGCGCTCGGTCACTTGCTCAATGGCGCAAGCATAGGCCTTGGCCATGTTGGCCGCGAGGAACCCTTGGGCCTTCTCAATGGTTGCGCCTCCTTCGCGGCCGCAATTTTGGCAGCTTCGATGACTTCTACCTGCTGCTTCGCCGCCACCTCCTTCTGCCGGAGCAGATCATCCTCGAGCTTCTTCACAAGGCCGTCGGGGTACTCCAACCTCGTCGTCTTCCTGTCTGCCTCGACCTTCAGCCTATCAAGCTCGTTCGTGATCCGAGCTTTCTTGGCCTGGGCCCTGTCGACCTCCTTCTTCAGGTCCTTCTCAAGTTCGGTGATCTTCTCCATGAGATGACCAAAGTGATAGGTTATCTGCAGATAGAAGACAAATTTGTAAGAAAACCAGACAGAAATACACAAGTAATTCATCCAACAAGCGAAACCAAGCTACTCACCGACACTGCTGCTCGGGCAATCTCGAAGGCATCGTCTCCCACGCCTCCGGCGTCCATGGCAGCACGATCCTTCGGCGTCGCCAGATGTTTGACGGCCTGCATACTCGACATCGAGTTGCCGAGGAATCCGTCCAACTTCCGGACTTGCCAGTCCGGAACGAAAATTTTCTCGTGTTCCTTGGTCAGGAACACTTCAGCCTCAGCCGTCAGCGGAGCCACCTCCTTCCATAGAGTGGCCGCCATGGGGAACTCGCTTGCCTCGGCCGATACTGAGGTCACCGCAGTCGCCACCCTCGGGGTCACCGTCACCAAAGCCGACGCCTCTTGGATAGCATTGGCAAATGTCTTCAGCTTCGGGGAAGTCACCTTCGTGGTGACCCTCTTTCGCTTCTGCCGAGCCTTGCTGCCGAGTGCTGCCCTCTGAGCCAACACCGCTTTGTAATCCATAGTTTCTGTGACAGAAGAAAGTATGGTTAAAATGCGAGTTAAAACCGAATAAGGAAAGAAAAACTAAAAAGGAAAACTACATACTAGGGTCTATGCGGCTGAGCCCCCCCCCCACCTCCTGAAGAGCGCCTCCTCCATCCGGTCCCTCCAATCCCTTCGGTCGGTCGAGGAGAACCTGGACCATTTCTTCTTCGTTGGGGTAGAGCACCGGAAGCTCTCTCACCCTTTTCGTCACTTTTTCAACCCAATTCAAGGGGATACACCACGGCTCACGACTCCGGATGATGAAGTACTTATCTCGCCAATTTTTTATTGAGCCAAGGCAGCTAACGAGCCGAGCATCGTGCCTCGGGGCCAAATAGTACATGATCTTCGACTTGTGCTGCTGATGGAGCCGATACAGTCTCCGAAGTACCCTCAGGCTCGGCTCAATCTCGGTCGCCTGGCAATGGAGGGCGAATCCGTTGATAACCCTCCACCCATTCTGCATAAGCTGGATGGGGCTGACCCCGAACCACCGCAAGACTTAGATGGCGAAGGGGTGGAGTGGCAGGCACGCTCCGGCAATGAAGGCGTCGACCGGCCAGAAGCACATATTCACCGGCATCGGCGAATTGGCCCTTACCCCGGGACCTAGCAGCATCAGCTCGAATTCTTTGGGGATCTGAAAACATTCCCGGATCGCCACCAAGTTTACCTCGTTGAGGATCGAAATGGTGTCGTCGACTTCCGAAGTCTCCCTCGCGGCGTTCTCTTCAAAACTCCGCCCCCTTACGTATACGATCCGTTCTGCATGTTCCTCCGACAGTTCCCGAACCCTGTGAAGCCCTATCAGAATGCCTGGCAGTCTCCCGAACTCCCCCATCCTGCTTGGGTTCTCCACTATACTCTCCACTACCACCGAAGCAGGAGCTTCGGCTCCTTTGCCCCTGTTGACGAGAGCAACCTGGCTCGGAGACGGTTCGTCGGTAGCAGAAGGGGAGGGCTCTGAACATGGTGATAGGGTAGACATTTGCTAAAAAATAAACTAAGTGGTAAGTTCCTTGAAGTGACAGCTGCGGTCGGAAAGATCACCGGAAAACGGTCAGTCGTCGCCGGAAGCTCTCGTTAGTAAAAAAAGGTCGACTGAGTAAAAATCTAAGAAGTGAACAAATGAGGGGGGGATGAAGTCTTATAGAGGTGGCACACAAAACGAGAATAATGGGCTCCAAAAACCCAACAGTCAGGCCCATTTACCACAAAATGACAAAGAAGTTTTACCACCTCGTTAATGGCCAATGGTCAAATGGTCAAAAGTCCAACGGTCAAACGGCCAACTGTCATCCACGAAATGTTGACAAGTCGTCTTGGACTTCGGCACCCTTCGCCAAACGTTCTTGGCACCGACGATCAAACGTGAGAAAAAATCTCACTTGGACCTCGGCACACTTCGCCAAGCGTTCTTGGCACCGACGCTCAAACATGAGAAAAAATCTCACTTGGACTTTGGCACGCTTCGCCGAGCGTCCTTGGCACCGATGCTCAAACGTGAGAAAAAATTTCACTTGGACTTCGGCACGCTTCGCCGAGCGTTCTTGGCAATGATGCTCAAACGTGAGAAAAAATATCACTTGGACTTCGGCACGCTTCGCCGAGCGTTCTTGGCACCGACGCTTAAACGTGAGAAAAAATCTCACTTGGACTCCAGCGCACTTCGCCGAGCGTTCTTGGCACCGACGCTCAAATATGGGGAAAATGGCTCATTCGGACTTCAGCAAGCCTCGCCGAACCTCTTTTGACACGTGTCGCCACCTCGAAGCACCGCTGGACCTCGGCAAGGGACTCCAAACCTACCTTGACATCGTCCTCCTTCCTGACATGCGTTAGCTCCCTGAAGTGATTGGCGGGGGTCGGCTTCATTGTCGAGGGTCCTTGCCATCGACCCCCGAATAGGGGAAAATTAGCTTTCATGCAACCATAGCCATTAGATCTCCCCGAAATTCGCGCCCGAAGCTGATGAGTGGCTCAGATTGCGCCACGTCATAATTGGGTAATTAAAAATCGAATTTTATTTATTAATTCGAATTATTTATTCAAAAAATTGCAAAAAAATGATTAAAAATACAGAAAAAATAGTTAAAAATTCTAGAAAATATCTATAAATTTAGGGGAACATTTTTGGACCCTTGGATAAATAAATATGGGCTAGAATATTTGATTATTGCTCTCGAAAGGCAAATCAACCCTTGGCAAAATTGAATAAATGGTCCGAAAAAACATTATAGAATTCAAAAAAATCACCAAAAAATCCAGAAGAGCCCGAAAGCAAATTTGGGCACGCTACCAGCTTAGAAAAGCAACACCACACCTCAAACAAGATTCGAACACCCGTTAAGAACTCCGATAAAGCCCTATACACCATTAAAACAACAAAACTACTCCCGCAAGGCTGTAACACACAATCTTTGGGAGTGAGGGGCTCGTGATATGGCTAAAAATGGGGTTAATTCGGAACCATTCAAAGTGGACACGAATCTTGAATTCGCAGGGGCAGGATGGTAATTTCATCCGCAGACGGGTCTGAATCGGATACCGGGCTTCTTCCCTTAGACCCGCTAGCCTGTGAACGGATCTGGTAGACAGAGAACGGGTCTTAACCCATTAGGAACCAGTCAAATAGGATAGGAACAACTCCTACTTTTTTCCTATCTTAAGGGGATGGTTGTAACCAACCCCAACCAGCCACACCGGGAAGCAGGGATTTACCCTTATCCTGAAAAGGATCCTCCATGGCGACTATAAAAACCCCCCTACCTCCTACTGTAAAAGGTGATCACTCTTTGCACACTTGAGCTCTTTTCCCTTCACTTTTTCTGTGTATTGACTTAAGCATCGGAGGGTTCGTCGTCGGGATCCATCCCGGTGTCTCGAACGTTTGTGCAGGTTTCAAGGGAACACCAGGGAGTCAACAAATCAGCAGGGCAGGAGAAGGAGGATCAACCTGTGTGAGTTCCTCACGAACCTATAAATCTCATCTATAGACCCCACACCAGATTTAGCGGCAACACCTTCCATCTCAAATCATTCCGTATCAAATGAAACATAATCAACATCAGAAAGTGAGTGGTTGTTTTTATTATTATTTTATTTTATTTTATTTTGTAAATTGACTGCACGTGTTAGAACATGTTCGTTCCTTCTTCTTTTTTCTCTTGTTTGCTAGTTTTCTACTTTTCCTCTCCTTGATCTATTTTAATAGAAGATGAACCCTCTCTCCTAATAGTATAATATATATAATAGTATGCATAATTTTAAAAAATAATTAATTTTAACAATATTTGATCGAACGATTATATATATCTTCATAGTTTATCAAGTAAGAATCCAATATATTAATTATATTATACATCAATGTTGAGTAGAAAAGTTACTGAGATTGCAGCAAAAGAAAGCAACTTTAATCAAAATTGAAGTAAAACAGTAAAGCAACTTTAATCAAGATATAGGTTTCCTTTTCGGAAACACCCTCAATAAACTTTGGTACGGTCCTAATGCTAGTCAGAAAAAGCTCAAACATGTGTATTGTTTTGAGCTTAAGAGACTTACATCAATCCTTTTAATACAATGCGCATGATGAGCAACCCCTTTCTGCATGCCTACATAATGGCAAAAGATGCTCGCCATAAAACTGGAGCATGGATCAAAAGATATTGTGTAAGAAAAAGTTCATCAGTATTGAGAAACCACTATAGAGGAGACCATCGAACACGAAAAACGTAATTGCTAACTAGTAGACTTTTACCTTCTATATCCACATTCGTCAGCCATCCGAAATTCGTCGGCAAGACAACACCTAAAAGAAGGTAATTTGAATGACTAAATTGAATCAAAATAATTCCAAATAATTATAAAGGTCTTTTGAGCATTTTCACAAACACCTCGTGTTCACCACAAATGAGAAAATAATTGTAATCAAGATAATCTCGAACCCAAATTTGAACCTTCCCACATCTATAAGCATCTTACTAAACCCTATATTTTGAAGATTGATGTATAAATTCCTAATCAAATTCAAAATTAAAACCCATCTACTTGAGTTCCATATGCCCCCACCACACGGCAGACCCCTACAACTAACATATTTTAGTTCATTCATGCATTTTATCAAAATTGAAGAATTTAACATGGAAAGACGAAGGAATACAGACCCTCTTTTCAAAAAGTGACTTCATCTCCCCCCTCCTCCGAGCTCTTTTCCGGCCAGATCCCACTCCTTCGTCTGCCCTTCGCTCCAACTCCCTTTGTTAATGTTGCGTATCTTCTCATCCTCTACAAACCCATCTTATCTTTTCTCCCGATTGATTGGAAGCGGTGGTGCCTCCTTATCCATAGTATCCCTGTTTTCTCCCCCTTTCGGCGCCTGGTATTCACTGTCTTCCAATCGAGTCTTTTGTTGGGGCGGCCGTCCTCCGTCCAAGACCGTCCGACTCCCGGTCTCTTCTTCCTCTCGTATCCTTTGTGGGGGTGGCCGCCAGCCTTTGTGGTCGCCTGGGTCCGTTATCACTGTTTGGTGGTGCGGGTTATCGGTTGGGTTTGCCTGGTTGTGGTGAGTTAACTCGCCTCTTTTCTTCCTTGCTGGTGGGCTATAGCCAATCACTGTAAATGGTGTTCTCCCCTTTCCTTTTTGTTATTTTTCCCACTAATTAAGTGGTGCTCTCTGGTGCTTTTGAGCAATTTTAACTCTTCTTTGTTTGTTTGGAGTTGACTTCTCCCTTCCTCTACTCTTGCTTTAATCCATGTTCTCTCAATTCTGAGGTTCTATTGATCCTCTTAGTGCTGCTCTTTTTAGCATATTTGTGAGTTTGCCTCTTTAGCCCCTTTGGTGCTTTTGTCCTGTGGCTATTTAGTTGTTGGTGTTTCGCTTTGAGTTTTTATCGGGCTGGCTTTAGCCATGGATATCACGTTGCCGGAAGCTAGACCTAAGTGTTTAGCGACGGTCTGGGAATTGAGATGTAACTCGCCGTCTCCTCTTATTTCTAACACCTATCGCAATCGTTGCTCCCTCATCTTCCCTATTTTCCCTACCTCTGGTAGGTCTGAACCTCATCTAGTTTGTTTCAGGTGTCTTCGTCCTGGGCATCTTAAACGAGTGTGCGTAAATAAAATGAAATGCTTTTTCTGCGACAAGATTGGTCACTCACGCAGTCGATGTTTTTCCCTTCAAAATCTTCTTCGATTTCCCAGAGGCAAACCCTTACCGGCCAAACTTCTCTCTTTTCTTGACTATCCCCTCCTTAAGCGTATGCCTAATGCTCGCTTGGCGAGGAAGATTAGTCTTCAGTCTGGTAAGGATCTTGTATCACCTACTGGTGTTCATTATCGAGTTTTGAATTCCACTACTTCTTCCAATGCTTTTTGTAGTGCTCTTGCTACTCTTCAGCCTACTAATGCTACTAACCTCGTCAAGGATAGAACGGTTTTTTTCGAAACTTGTCTTCTATCCTCGTTTGGGTACTTATAAGGCTCGTCACCATTCTACATCTATGGTGACTTTGTCGAGAAAGCGCTGTGATAAGCATTTTGTTTTGTTTATTCCCTTAGTCGATTGTCATTTCTGGTTTCGAGGTGCGAAGGGGCTCACTCATCGACGCCCCGTTGTAGATTCTCAGGCTCCTCCTGCTAATGCTTATATTCATTTTAAGGCACCTTCTATAGTTTATAATTCTCCTTGTTCTATGATGATTTCCTCCCCCAACCATTCTACGTTTTCTTTTCATTTTCCTGGCTGCATCTTCTCGTTTATCAATTTTTAGGGGTTCAATCTTGTCTTACTCATCTCTTAAGGGAGGTCATGCATATCCTTCATTCTTTCCCCTTCAAGTGTTCACTGATTCTTGGTGACCCTTCTTCCTTCCGGTATTCCTATCATACTAAACCAATTCCAATATCTACTTCACGTTCTTCCAGTTTTCTCTTTCCCTCTTCTGACCTCTTCAAAGTCGAGGCTCCCAGGTTTGACCTCGATGTGGTTTCGTTCCCTTTGGTGGAGGTCAATCCTCCCTCCGCTAAGAGAAAATACAATAAGAAGCGTTATAACAATTTGCAGACTCGTACGAGTGCTCGTATTTTAGCTAAGAAAGCAGCTACTGGGTCGGCTCATCATCTAATGCTTAGCTGATTTTTGGCAGTTTCTGTCCTTCCCAAGTTAGCAGGATGCTTACTCTTATTTGTGTTTTGAGTGTTGTCATGGGTTCTTCGTTCGGTTTCTACTCACTTAACGTTTCTCTTACTACTTTGAGGTTGTGCTTTGTGATTTTGTGTGAGGATGCTTTGCCTCCTGTCTCTGGCTTCGTCTTTCGATCTTCGCTCCAGGAGGTTATTTTGAGGTCTGTTTGGTTGTTTGCTGGAGGCTTAGTCCGCCAAGCTGTTCTTGTTTGCTGCCGTGGGCTTAGTTAGCCAGGCTGATGTTTTGATTCTTCTGGGCTGTAGCCTAGACTAAGTTTGTGGTTTCTCTCTCTCCATGTGGATCCTTTTTTCTCTGTATAGCAGTTATCTTTGTATGGCGAAATATGATGTGGTGTTGTCTGGGGGTTTTTCTGTTCAGTCTGCATCTGGGTTGCATCCTTGTCTTTTAATTCAAGCAACTGGATTGCATCCATGTTCTTATGTTTGGCTTGCTTTTGGTTGCACGCACTCGGCTCGATTTTGGAGCTTTCTGTTGGTTCCCGAGGAGCTTAAGGCCGTTTGGTTTTGTTGTTGGTGATCCTCTCTCTCTCTTATCCCTTTCTTTTGAGGACTGTGCTCTACTCCATTTGCCTATTCTGTTGAATATGCCTTATCTGATGTCCTCGTTGCTCTTTCTGTTAGTGTTGGTGTTTGGCTCAGGTTGGGCCCACCAATTTCAGTAGGGGGGACTAGGATCTTGTTCCCTTGCCAGCCCCCGTGCCTGTTTGGATTCGGTCACTATTCGTCTTGTTCGGTTTCTTGCGGCGTGGTGGACTTAGGTCGCGTGCGAGTACGTGGTGCAGTATTGTTGCGGGGTGTGGCCGGGCGAGTTGCCTGCGGATGTCTTGCGTCAGGCCCTTTTGGCCACTTCAGATGTTTGTGATTCTTTCCCCCTTTCTTCTTGGAGTAGTAGTCCGTTAGCCTCATTGTATTTTGATTTTTTGAGTGTCTCTGAGGTCCTCATTTCTCGGTGACCTGCTTCTGTATTTTGTCCTCTTGTACATATTGTTATCTGTAGATTGCGCAATTTCACTTCCAGTAAAACCGCTCTTTGTTGTACTATTTTTTTTATTAATATATGTTTTTTGGGCTGGAGTCTAAGGACTCTATCCGCGTTATCAAAAAACATGGGAAGACGAAACCGCACATAATAAACCAATGGATTTTTAGACACTACTCTTAGATTCATCAAATATTTCATCTCTTTAGCAAATAATTATACTATATATACAATCCAAAATAAGAGAGGATGTTACAACTTGATCAATACCTTAATCGCATATTCTCAATATTCTAAAAAATAATAAATATATAATCCAAAATAAGAGAGGATCTTACATCTTCCCGAATACCTTAATCTCGGTGAGAATTTGGGGTATGGCGTACGGCTGCTGCTTGGATTTGGGCGGACTGCCGAACGGCGAACGATTACGGTTGAGTTTTGGGCTAGGGACGATGGCGATGATAGGCGAACGGGGACGACTTGTATTCGAGTGGACTGGTGGACGACGAATGACAACGGTTTGGATTGGGGCGGATTTGCATTCGACGAACGGTGACAGGTGGGTTTTGGGCGAGGATGGGTTGGGGGGATTTAGGGAGAGGAAGAGTTTTTTGTGTTTTGTATATTTTTTAATTTTGTTTTATTAAGTTAAAGGTGCGGTCTGCACGTGGTATGATAAGTTTGAAGTCCTACTTTGCTCTCCTTTCTCTATTTGATCTATTCCAGTTCAGGGGTAGTACCCTACGCGACCCGACCCGCTACATGTCCACAAACAAAACCTAAACCTAGGGTTTTAGGGTTAGGGATCGAATCGAGAGAGACGACGACGAGCTCAGGGGAAAGTGAAAAAGTCGCACCCTCTGATACCAATTATTAGGAACCTAGGAAAACTCACCCTTTAAAGCTAGCTGTCAAAGGGAGGGAGACCAAGTTTATAAGTACCCAATATTAATTCCCCATATAATCTAAGTGGGACTAAATTTGAATCATAACAGTCCAACAACATCAGAGACCTCCTCACCTCCTTCAGCCCCTCCCTCGACCACTTCGCCATCACCTCCGGCGATGGCCGAATCAAGGCGCGTGACGTCATCATCCCAAACTCTACCATCGCAATCTCCATTAAAATCCATTAATTAATTAATTAATTATTATTATGTACAGTTTTGGGATGCGTTGAAAGGCCAGTATCAAACGGCTTTCACCAGCGGAGTTGCGGAAACTGATGAGGAATTGGGGTTGCGATCGGATTCGCAGAGAGGGCACCTTGCGTTGGACTGCAAGTGCATGCAGTGGGTCCATTTTGAGACCAAGAAGAAGAAGAAGAAGAAGAAGAAGAAGATTGGGAACTCTTTGTTGGTATTGGGGACAGGGAGTGGCGATGTTTTGGGGGTTGATGTCGCGTTGAATCGGATTAAGTGGAAAGCTAGTGACTGTCATCCTGGGTGAGTTTCTTTTAAAATCATTTTATTTATAATTGGTGTTGATATGTTTTACTTTTCTTCTTTCTTGAAGGGGCCGATTATTTCGGGTGTATTGATTTCATAAGTTGTAAAGTATTTGTAGAGTTGTAGACTGTAAAATCTAATTGTATCCAAACCCAACTCGATCGAAAATGATTGTTGCACATAAAACTGTTGCTACTAATTTCGCTGTGGGAGCAAACAAATGATATGTAGATTCTTCTAGAAACAATAAAAGCAAACTTGCTGCTTTCTTGCCGATGTTGACCGTTTTGATACTGCCATTGATCTGCAAAAAGTTCAAAATACCGGGATTGTTCTCGGCGACGAACTCTCTCACGCTCAAGTCAGTAATCAAGCAGATTATGAAAGAGTTTTTTGGAGAAAATACTGATTACTTTTTTATGGTAGGGATAGAGGGGTATTTATAGTCGCATCTGGAAACAGTTTTGAGATAATTATTTATCTGTACTTCCAAGTGTTTTTCGATAAGAAATAGAGTTTAAATCATTTCATGAAAAGAGATTTGGTTTAAACCGCCTCTTAAAGATAATTATGAATCTAAATAACTCTTTAAATTATGTAGGTTTATTTATAATTGGTTGTCATCCTGACCCAGTAAGACAGACCCATTTTTAGGTTATTGGGCCTGAAAAAGACTCAGTTCCCATTTTCAGACCCGTTTGTAGTGGAAATTAGCGTTTTACCCATGAGAGCTTTGAGATTTGCACAGTGAAGTCGAAGGCGTGTCTCAGGTGCAAGGCGAAAGCGTTTTGGGATTTTGCGCCTCACGCCTGGGCTGAAGCACAGGGGTGATTCGAAGCGACAGCAAAGCGAGCGCCTCACTGCGCCTCAGCAAAAGGCAGAAATCGGATCAACATCTCCCCCCTTACCCGGCCCATATTCACACACCCGACCCACAAAACTTACCTCATCCATTACGCCTCAGTCTTTCCCCTTCCTTTCTCAATTTTCATCCCTTCTCTTATACAAACCCTATCTCCTCTTCTCCCTCAATCTCTGCCCCCCCCCCCCCCCCGAAGGAGACAAAGCTCCACTGACGGTGACGACGACGGCGACAAAGGTCCATCGACGGCGACGAAGCAGGTTTTTTTTTTTTTTTTTGCTTCCTGTGTTTTGCTTCTTTTTTTTGTTGGTGTATTAGCATTTGTAATTGTTTCAGTATTTGGGTTTTTCTTTTTTTTCCTTGTTTTCTTACTATGTTTTGCTTTTTTTGTTGTTGGTGTATTAGCGTTTGGAAATTAAATTTTGGAGATGATATAGATGGTTGGATTTGATCTTGTACAACATAAGAGTGAGTTATGCTAGTTGTACTGCATGTAGTGCTTGTAGTGTAGTGTAGCTTCTGGTAACTGTTAATGATTTAATCTATACGAGAGTATACGAGAGAATGACAGTCATATGGAATCCATAGGGCTCGATTAAAAGCAGAGGGGTCCTCTACTATTTCATCTCCTCACAACCTATGCATACTACTAGCATTACAAAAAAACATTTTCTTATAAGCTATAGCTACATGTTTGATAAGATGAGTACTTGATACCAGATAGATGTGGATCAGAGTAGGAATTAATGAAACCTTTTCTTTTAATTTATTTAAAAATTTTGGTCTGTAATAGGTGATATTTATGGATATGGTTAGGTCGAAGTGCCAAATTTCTTTACTTTTTGTTCCACTTAGTCTTTTTCAGCTTCATGAATCGTGTTTGTAGTAAGGGAGTTCGGAGATCCCATTCTCAGAAGTTAACTACCCTTTCCTTGTGTTTGTTTATGATCTATTTATGTAAATGGGTAGCTTGTCATTATTATAATATGGAGGGAAAAATAATGGGTCTAATACTTGTGCCTCTGTTATGTTTGTTGTGGTTGCAAACTTGCAATACACAATTACACTTACACACACTTACAAGTTACAGTGTTACACAGTTACACCTACAAAATAAACTCGCATTGTACTATTTTAGTTTTAATGTTTTACATAAAACACATTAAATCATTTTTTTCTTTGGAGCAAGAAAATAAACTCACATCGCGCAAATCTTCTCATTGCCGATCATACTTATTTCTCAATTATCTGCATGAAAACAAAAAATATACATTTGATTAGTAGATAGATACTAAATATGTGATAATGCGACAATTAAAATTTGAGACAAAATATATATTTTCGATTATAACATGTTAGATTTCATTTCATATTTGCTTTTTGTTGGTACTAAGTACTAACTTGTAGATATATTTGTATTGTGCTTGTGTAGACTAAAATCTAATCATGTCCACTTCCGATGCCAATGAATATATCCAGCCTTCTTCTGTGTTTGGAAAGAATGGGAGAAAAGACTACATGAAAATACACAATTCTTCATAATCCCCCGAGTACTACAAATCATATATGCCCTTTCTGCAGGCACCCGACACATGGTGGAATCACTCGAGCCAATCATCATTTGACTGGAAAATCTACCGGGAAGACTATAATAAATTCAGTGACTTGTAAAAAGGTTCCTCCTGCATTCAAGGTAGAGTTGTTTGCCTATGATGCACTTCAAGATGAAAAGCGGAGAAAAAATGCAATGAAAGATTACATACCTGATTTTGATGATGCAGAGGATATGAATGAGATTGAGATTAATGAAGAAGATGAAGTGATGAGGCCAGCTGCAAACTCAAGGATAAAAGGGAAAATGCAAAGCTCTGTAGGAAGCAATACACAGTCTATCGCATCAAGCAAGAGAAAGTGGCCGATGGATGTATTTCTTGCTTTAGATCCTGCACTTGAAGTAGCTAAGGATGATAGGTTGAGAAAGTTGAGGCTAACCACTATTCCTGAGAATGTACACAAGGAATTGGTTGACCGAGTTCATAGTGACATAGCCAGATTTTGGTATCAAGCGGGAATTGCATTCAATGCCGCTAGATTGAAGTCATTTCGAATTATGCTAAAGTCTGTTGAGCAATTTGGCCCAAATTTGCCTCCAACCTATCATCAGTTGAGGCAACCTCTCCTTAGAAAAGAGAAGAAGCGTACGGAGGATTTACTGGTGGCTCATAAGGAAGTTTGGGCTGCTGTAGGATGTTCTTTGATGTCAAATGGGTGGACTGATCGAAAAGGAAGAACATTAATCAACTTTCTTGTAAATTCTTCTCGTGGGACTGTGTTCAAAAATCTATTGATGCTTCAAATGAAATTAAAACGGGGCAAAGGATTTTTGAACTATTTGACGAGGAGATCAAAGAAATTGGGCCGCAGTATGTTGTCCAAGTGGTTAACGACAATGCTGCTAATATGAAGTTGGCAGGTAAAACCCAATTAATTTATTTTTTAATTGCAATATTACTATATAGTATATACTATTATATTATACTATTAAAAGTATTATATTCAAAATCTCAAACAACATTCAAAATTAATTGGCTTCTTTTTATGTTTCTAGGCCGTTTGGTGGAAGATAAGCATCATCGTATATATTGGACACCATGTGCTGCACATTGTCTCAACTTAATGTTGAAGGATATTGCTCTCATGCCTAAAGTGAAAAAAAACGTTTGACTTTCGAAATTTTAAGCTTATAATTCAAATCATGTATTATTTACTATAGTTGTAATCATTCAATATTTTAGGTTATCGGGTTTCTTTATTCACATGGGCATGCCCTAAGCTTGATGAGGACATTTGTCACTGTGGAGTTGTTGAGGCCAGCTGTTACACGGTTCGCAACCTTTTTTCTTACATTAGAGAGTGTACATTAGCAAAATGCGCACTTAAGGTGAATGTTCCTCTCCGACGCATGGCATAATTTGCAAAATTCTAAGGAACCAAAAGAAAAGGCTGCAGAGAAGATAGTTCATGTGTCATCATTTTGGAACAATGTGTTATATACTTTGAAGCTTACAGCTCCATTAGTTCGTGTGCTGAAACTTGTTGACGGAGAGAAGAAGCCTGCAATGGGATTTATCTATGAGGCTATGGATAGAGCCAAAGAGGCCATAGTTGCAGCTTTTGGAGGGGAGCAGAATGAACATAAGTACAAGGTGGCTTTTGAGATAATTGACAATAGGTGGGATTTACAGTTGCACCACCCATTAGATGCAGCTGCATATTACTTAAATCCTCATTTTTTCTGTGATAACAAGACAATCCATAAAGATTTAGAAGTGATGAAGGGACTTTACGCTGTACTTGAAAAGTTGGTTCCTAAAGATGATCAGGACAAAATTGAAGAAGAAATGGAAGATTACAAGCATGCACATGGACTATTTAGATCTTTGCCATAAGAAATAGGAAAAGAAAAAATCCAAGTATAAATTTGATTATTTTTCAATTTTAATATTTTATTCATTTATTTTTCTTAATGGTTAAAAATAACAATTTTCAAATTGTGATAGCCGATTGGTGGATGAATTATGGTAGTCAAACTCCTACCTTACAAACACTTGCCATAAAGATATTTAGCCTTACATGCTCCTCTTTTGGGTGTGAAAGAAATTGGAGCACCTTTGGGCATGTAAGATATAATTATTGTGCTTTTTTAAAAAATGAAGTTAATCTATTCATAAAATATTTTTAAGTTTTTAATTTAAAACTGTTTGTTTTGCTAAAATGCATATTCACTCGAAAAAGAGAAACAAACTAGAAGCTCAAAGGTTGAATGATTTGGTGTACATCAAGTAAAACCAAACATTGATGGAGAGATATGATTCTAGGGATGTCATTGATCCGATTCGATTGAATGACATTGATGAGTCCAATGAATGGTTGTTAGGATGTTTTGGGGAAGGAGAAGAAAATGCTGAAAACGATGTTGTTTTTGATGGAGATGATCTTAGATGGGGTGATTTGGCTGCAATAGAAGGAGCTGGAGATCCGATTAGAAACACAAGAAGGACTTGAGTGGGTGATGATTTTGGTTCATCATCAAGCCATCAGGATCTAGGAGCACGCCACAACCACAAGTAGAGGAGGAGCCTGAATTGGAGGAAGATGCAGATTCCGAAGAAGATGATATACCAATAGACTGTGGATCGGAAGGAGAAGAAGAAGTTGTAGCTGAAGAGATGGATGAATCAGATTGATGAGTATCATGGGTTGTATTTGGCATGGATGATATTTGGCCTTTTTGTGACTTTCTCTCATGGATTTTATTTTGTTGCTACTTATATGCAAATTGTTTTCAATGTTATGTTGTTGACTTGTTTCTACTTGCTAGTTGTTTCTTATTGGTGAATGATGTTCTATAATACTTGCTATTTGTCTGGTATTTGTGGTGAATGAAGAGTGATTAGTAGTTTAGTACATAGTAAGTAGTAAATTTAGATTTTTATCTTTTAACATGTTAATGTTATTATGTTCTTGTGTATTTTCTATTTTGTATTTGTTAGACACGTAATTAATTGTTTACGACATTTTATAGGTTTTGATGTATCAAAACCTATAAAATTGTTATTTTTAACCATTAAGAAAAATAAATGAATAAAATATTAAAATTGAAAAACAATCAAATTTATACTTGGATTTTTTCTTTTCCTATTTCTTATGGCAAAAGAAGATCTAAATAGTCCATGTGCATGCTTGTAATCTTCCATTTCTTCTTCAATTTTGTCCTGATCATCTTTAGGAACCAACTTTTCAAGTACAGCGTAAAGTCCCTTCATCACTTCTAAATCTTTATGGATTGTCTTGTTATCACAGAAGAAATGAGGATTTAAGTAATATGCAGCTGCATCTAATGGGTGGTGCAACTGTACATCCCATCTATTGTCAATTATCTCAAAAGCCGCCTTGTACTTATGTTCATTCTGCTCCCCTCCAAAAGCTGTAACTATGGCCTTTTTGGCTCTATCCATATCCTTATAGATCCCATTGCAGGCTTCTTTTCTCCGTCAACAAGTTTCAGCACACGAACTAATGGAGCTGTAAGCTTCAAAGCATATAACACATTGTTCCAAAATGATGGCATATGAACTATCTTCTCTACTGCCTTTCCTTTTGGTTCCTTGGAATTTTGCAAATTATGCCATGCGTCGGAGAGGAACATTCGCCTTAAGTGCGCATTTTGCTTATGTACACTCTCTAATGTAAGAAAAGAGGTTGCGAACCGTGTAACAGCTGGCCTAAACAACTCCGCAGTGACAAATGTCCTCATCAAGCTTAGAGCATGCCCATGTGAATAAAGAAACCCGATAACCTAAAATATTGAATGATTACAACTATAGTAAATAATGCATAATTTGAATCATAAGCTTAAAATTTAGAAAGTCAAACGTTTTTTTCACTTTAGGCATGAGAGCAATATCCTTCAACATTAAGTTGAGACAATGTGCAGCACTTGGTGTCCAATATATACGATGATGCTTATCTTCCACCAAACGACCTAGAAACATAAAAAGAAGCCAATTAATTTTGAATGTTGTTTGAGATTTTGAATATAATACTTTTAATAGTATAATATAATAATATATACTATATAGTAATATTGCAATTAAAAAATAAATTAATTGGGTTTTACCTGCCAACTTCATATTAGCAGCATTGTCGGTAACCACTTGGACAACATACTGCGGCCCAATTTCTTTGATCTCCTTGTCAAATAGTTCAAAAATCCTTTGCCCCGTTTTAATTTCATTTGAAGCATCAATAGATTTTTGAACACAGTTCCACGAGAAGAATTTACAAGAAAGTTGATTAATGTTCTTCCTTTTCGATCAGCCCACCCATCTGACATCAAAGAACATCCTACAGTAGCCCAAACTTCCTTATGAGCCACCAGTAAATCCTCCGTACGCTTCTTCTCTTTTCTAAGGAGAGGTTTCCTCAACTGATGATAGGTTGGAGGAGGCAAATTTGGGCCAAATTGCCCAACTGACTTTAGCATAATTCGAAATGACTTCAATCTAGCGGCGTTGAATGCAATTCCCGCTTGATACCAAAATCTGGCTATGTCACTATGAACTCGGTCAACCAATTCCTTGTCTACATTCTCAGGAATAGTGGTTAGCCTCAACTTTCTCAACCTATCATCCTTAGCTACTTCAAGTGCAGGATCTCAAGCAAGAAATACATCCATCGGCCACTTTCTCTTGCTTGATGCGATAGACTGTGTATTGCTTCCTACAGAGCTTTGCATTTTTCCTTTTATCCTTGAGTTTGCAGCTGGCCTCATCACTTCATCTTCTTCATTAATCTCAATCTCATTCATATCCTCTGCATCATCAAAAATCAGGTATGTAATCTTTCATTGCATTTTTTCTCCGCTTTTCATCTTGAAGTGCATCATAGGCAAGCAACTCTGCCTTGAATGCAGGAGGAACCTTTTTACAAGTCACTGAATTTATTCTAGTCTTCCCGGTAGATTTTCCAGTCAAATGATGTTTGGCTCGAGTGATTCCACCATGTGTCGGGTGCCTGCAGAAAGGGCATATATGATTGTAGTACTTGGGGGATTCTGAAGAATGGTGTATTTCCATGTATGGTCTTTTTTCCCATTCTTTCCAAACTCAGAAGAAGGCTGGATATATTCATTGGCATCGGAAGTGGACATGATTAGATTTTAGTTTACACAAGCACAATACAAATATATCTACAAGTTAGTACTTAGTACCAACGAAAAGCAAATATGAAATGAAATCTAACATGCTATAATCGAAAATATATATTTTGTCTTAAATTTTAATTGTCGCATTATCACATATTTAGTATCTATCTACTAATCAAATGTATATTTTTTGTTTTCATGCAGATAATTGAGATATAAGTATAATCGGCAATGAGAAGATTTGCGCGACGCGAGTTTATTTTCTTGCTCCAAAGAAAAAAAATGATTTAATGTGTTTTATGTAAAATAGTACAATGCGAATTTATTTTGTAGGTGTAACTGTGTAACACTGTAACTTGTAAGTGTGTGTCTAAGTGTAATTGTGTATTGCAAGTTTGCAACCACAACAAACATAACAGAGGCACAAGTATTAGACCCATTATATTTCCCCCCATATTATAATAATGACAAGATACCCATTTACATAAATAGATTATAAACATACACAAGGAAAGGGTAGTTAACTTCTGAGAATAGGATCTCCGAACTCCCTTACTACAAACACGATTCATGAAGCTGAAAAAGACTAAGTGGAACAAAAAGTAAAGAAACTTAGCACTTCGACCTAACCATATCCATAAATATCACCTATTACAGACCAAAATTTTTAAATAAATTAAAAGAAAAGGTTTCATTAATTCCTACTCTGATCCACCTCTATCTGGTATCAAGTACTCATCTTATCAAACATGTAGCTATAGCTTATAAGAAAATGTTTTTTGTAATGCTAATAGTATGCACAGGTTGTGAGGAGATGAAATAGTAGATGACCCCTCTGCTTTTAATCGAGCCCTATGGATTCCATATGATTGTCATTCTCTCGTATACTCTCGTATAGATTAAATCATTAACAGTTACTAGAAGCTACACTACACTACATGCAGTACAACTAGCATAACTCACTCTTATGTTGTAAAGGATCAAATCCAATGATCTATATCATCTACAAAATTTAATTTCCAAACGCTAATACACCAACAAAAAAAAAAGCAAAACACAGTAAGAAAACAAGGAAAAAAAAGAAAAACCCAAATACTGAAACAATTACAAATGCTAATACACCAACAAAAAAAAAGAAGCAAAACACAGGAAGCAAAAAAAAAATACCTGCTTCGTCACCGTCGCCGTCAGTGGAGCTTCGTCGCCTTCGGGGGGGGGCAGAGATTGAGGAAGAAGAGGAGATCGGGTTTGTATAAGAGAAGGGATGAAAATTCAGAAAGGAAGGGGAAAGGCTGAGGCGTAATGGATGAGGTAAGTTTTGTGGGTCGGGTGTGTGAATATGGGCGGGGTAAGGGGGAGATGCTGATCCGATTTCCGCCTTTTGCTGAGGCGTAGTGAAGCACAAGGCGATGAGGCGCAGTAAGGCACTCGCTTCGCCGTCGCTTCAAATCACCCCTGCGCTTCAGCCCAGACGTGAGGTGCAAAATCCCAAAATGCCTTCGCCTTGCGCCTGAGGCACGCCTTCGATTTCACTGATTTAAACATGATTTAAACTCATAATTATCCATAGGAGACGGTTTAAAAACCATCTCTCTTATCATAAGAAGAGTTTTAACTCAATCTCTTCAAATACTCGTATCTCTTCATAAAGAAGAGATAATCAATTCAATCAAAAAACACCGGAAAGTAAAGATCAATCATTATCTTGAAACTGACCTCCAAAGCGACTATAAATACCCTCTACCTCCACAAGAATCAGGTAATCAGTGTTTTGCCACTTAAAACCTAAGCAGTTAAAATCTCCGATTACGCCCGATTAATCGCTAATCGGAAGCTAAGCGATTATTTTTTTAGCGATTTATAATATTTCAATAATTAGCGATTTAATCGGGAATAATCGGCCGATTAGTGGTTAATCGGCTGATTAACCGATTAAATATCCTCTAATTTTCATGCTCGTTTGCATTATTTGGGCTCAATCCAGCCCAAATTCAAATCCAAAATTCAAACCCCTTCTGGTCCTCGTGCAAACCCAAACCCGACATATTTCCACTCTCTTCTTTCTCGTGCAAATCCAAACCCAAACCCAAACTGATTCTCTTATTCTTCCTCGAGCAAACTTCGCCGTCGCATACTTGACCCGGCCCGCTTTTGAAGCATACTTGACCCGGCCCGCATTTGCACCTCCTCCTCTTGTTGCTCGCACTGCTCCTCCTCCCCAATTGATTTTGTTTGATAGAACCAACCAACAAACCCGATCCGACCCACATCTAGAATCCAAACTCAGCTCAAACCAAAAACTCTTTTTTTTTCTCTATAATTATATGTTCTTATTTGATAATCTCATAATAGTTTTATGTTAGGGTTTATGGTTGCTACATAATGTGGATATATCTTTTTTTTAATTATATATATAACGAATTTTCCGATTTAATCCCCGATTATTTTCCGATTAACCGATTAATCAATAATCGCTCCTAGACCGATTAGTTCCGAAAATCGATTTTAACTGCCTAGCTTAAAACCTCTCATATTGTTCTTGAGTTCTGACTTGAGCGTCGGAAGGTCTGTCATCGGGCTCAACCCCGGTATTTTAGACTTTTTCAGGTTAATCCGTGCGATTATCACCATCCAGATCAGATCCAACAGTGCAAATGAGTCAAATTCAGAAGTCAACATTATTTGGGAACAGTCAACATCGGTGAATGTAAAAAATGTCAGCTTTTTATTGCTTCTAAAAGAATTCACAACATATATTTGTGCCCACATAGAAATAAGCAACAACAGAACTCTATTCCAGTAATGAACAACAATATGAGAATCAAATCAAATAATATAAGGCAAACAATGATGGATAAATAGGAAGAGAGACAACGAAATTCCAAGAACGGACCTTTGGCAGCGCTGCAATGGGTCAGGCTTTTCGCCGAACATGTAGCGCGCATTTATACGAAACCCAAAAAAATCTTTGGCAGCACTGGAATGGGTCAGGTTTTTTGCCGAATAGGTGGCGCGCGTTTCAACAAAATTCAAAAAAGTTAGAGAGAGATGAATGAAAGAGAAAAGGAGGGTCGGCGGTAAGGCGCGTGTTATGATCCAAAATTAGTCCCACATCGGTTATATGGGGAACCAATGTTGGGTAGTTATAAACTTGGGCTCCCTCCCCTTAACAGCTAGCTTTTAAGGGTGAGTTCTCCTAGGTTCCTAACAATTGGTATCAGAGCCAACCCCATGCTTCTTAATTTGCTCTAGAGGCTGGATTAAAATTACTGGTAGACCCGAGTTGGGCCAGTGTCGCTAGAGTGAAAGCCGCCGAGAGTCAGAAAGGGCTACCTAGACGCTAGAGTGAAGCCGCCGAGAGTCGGAAAGGGCTACCTAGACGCTAGAGTGAAAGCCGCCGAGAGTCGGAAAGGGCTACCTAGAGGCTGGATTAAAATTACTGGTAGGTCCGGGCCGGGCCAGTGTCGCTAGAGTGAATACCGCCGAGGGCGGCGGGTTACGGAAGCGTGGTGGAATGTTATGATCCAAAATTAGTCCCACATCGGTTATATGGGGAACCAATGTTGGGTAGTTATAAACTTGGGCTCCCTCCCCTTAACAGCTAGCTTTTAAGGGTGAGTTCTCCTAGGTTCCTAACGCAGTATTCCGATGCTTCCTTCTACAGCTCTATGTGAACCTGAGGAGATTTTGGATCGACGGGCAGTCATCAAGGGAAAGAAACTGGTATCAGAAGTCTTGATTAAATGGCGGCATCAGGATGTCTCAAGTGCAACGTGGGAGCCATACTGGGAATTAGTGCGGAAATTTCCACTCTTCGACCTTGAGGCAAGGTCTCAAAACGGGGGGGGGAGGAATTGATACAATCTTGTAGATGATCAGAAGTTGCAGCAAGGTTGAAGAGGATGAAACGAAGGCCATTGAAGCCATTGAAGCAGATATGCAGCTTTGTAGTTGGTATCAGTATCAGTTGAGAAGTAATATAGCTTAGTGAAGGGGTTTTAATTGTAAAAATGTAATGAATCGGTATGAGTAGCTATCAGCCGTTGGATAGTGATTAGTTGTATCTAGGCCATCAGTTGTAGTGGGTCCCACCTTGTAACCGTAAGAACGGTCTGTCCGAATACGGCTTGTGCACGTACTTTGTGAATATATAAGCAGGATCAGGTCCTCAGGATCTGATCATGATTGTGAGCTGAATTCATCTTCTTCCCTTCTTGTTCTTGAATGTTTCTTACCCGTACCCTCTCCTTATCTTCCTTGTACACTGACTCAGTAAACTTCCATGGCCAAGAATAAAGGCAGGGCCGTATCAGCGCGCGATAGGCGACAGGGATGTAACTGGGGAGGCGGCGTGGGAGGTGACGTGGGATGTGTTATTGGAAGCAAGCGTTGTGGTTGGGAAGGCCTGCAATGGTGGTGAGGCGCGCGGCTAGCGATGGGCGGCGACAAGGAGGCGCTAAAATGTGTTATTGGAAGCAAGCGTTGTGGTTGGGAAGGCCTGCAATGGTGGTGAGGCATGCGGCTAGCGATGGGCGGCGACAAGGAGGCGCTAAAATGAGAAGAGGAGGAAGATGAGCAGCTTTTACAAGTGGATGATAAGATGAGGGGTTTTTTTGTACGCGCTGAGTGCATGTTAGTCACTTTGGCTCTCCTTTCTCTATTTCAAAATGAAGAAAGGAGGGAAGGGGTAGACCTATTCGTATAATATATAGTATAATGTGGATATGTACTACTAAGTGACGTGCCATGGACACGCTAAAACCAAATTATAAGTGTGTAACTAAACATATGCAGTCTGAGGAGTCTAAAATTGCAGACTTCTGAGTCTAGAAGATGATGAGGGAGTATAGAGAGAGTGGTAAGTGGTAAGTTGTAACTTTTTTTTTGGGTATGTTGGTGGGTGAGTTTCACTTGCTGGGTGAGATTTCGAGGCCTTGTTTGGATACAAACGTAGATATACCCAGAGATTATTTTTAAGTGGAGGTAGCGGAATGCAACCTACAAGCTTGGGAGATTATGTTGACTTATTCTATGAAACATAGGAGGAATGTTGCTGCTCATAAGTTGGTTAAAATTGTATCAATTCTCAATTGTATGTAGTTTGGGATGTGGTTTCTCTCCCCACATTCATGATGAGCTTGTTAGGATGAAATCGGAGTGAGAGGAGAGAGGGGGTGCCTATTTTAATGAAATATGGCTATGACCAGTTTTCAAGAAGGAATTTTAGCAAATGTTAATTCACTTAAATGCCCGTACTCCTTTTTTTGTGTTGATAAGGTTCTCAAATTTCTTTCTTGGTTAAGGTCAAATTCTATGGAGAGAAATGTACTCTGTTTAGAATATCCTGAAACTAATACAGTTGATAATAGTGTCTTTTATTTGTATGTTTTGTTATATATTTAATGTATTATCTGAATATCATGTATGATGACTAATCACAAAGTTTTTCCATTGTTAACAGGGGTGTGAGTTCTGTTTCTTTCTCTGTGCAAAATTCATGTTTATACACGTCAGGTATGGATGGAATGGTTTGTCAGATTGATTCTTCAACTGGGAAGATACTAGAAAAGTTCAGACCATCTACCAAAGCGATATCTGCTTTGTCCATTTCTACAGGTATTGAATTTTTATCCCATGTTATATGCAATTTTTCATAGATGATCAGGATAGATAAGGGATAAGATTGTAGGAGAAACTGAGAAAGGCAATGCTGCTTATAAACAAACATAGTCATTATTCATTAGAGATAAGATTTGTGTATTTGTACTGCATAAAGTCTTTTGATTGCAAGAACTTGACATTTTTCATCTTTTTCTCAGATGGGAATATACTAGCTACAGCTTCCGGCCAAATGAAAATATTTTATTGTTCAAACAATAAGAAGATGCAAAAATTTATGGGCACCCAGTAAGTTAAAAGCAGTTTTTAAGTTCAATCCCTTTTTTCTCTTGCCATATGCTTAGTAATTATAGTTTGTTCTTAAGGTGTCTGTGCGATGTATGATCTTCAGTGAAGATGAGAAATATATCCTTTCTTCTGGAGTTGCTGAGAAATACATTGCCATTTGGAAAGTAGAGGGTGCAAAAAAACAGTCTGCCTGTTGTGTTCTATCTATGGATCATCCTGCTGTTTTTATCGACAGTAAGGGTTCACATACTGAAGGGCCTGACTGCAGCGGTTTATATGTATTGGCCATTTCAGAGATGGGTATCTGTTACTTTTGGCATGGAAACACCATTGAATCCCTGCAAACAAGCAAACCTACCAAAATTTCACTCTCGGGTGACTCTTCCCTTTCAAAGAACACTGCTGGATTGGCAATATTTGCTGCAAGGTTCCACCATATTGTCCAACCTGCTTCTGCAAGTATACTCGTCGCTTATGGTAGCTTGATAAAACCGTCATTTGAAAAACTTATGGTTGAATACGGCTATGATGTAGCCCTGGATGCATCTCAAAATGGGATTTTGCTGCCAAGTAGTCAGCGAAATAGTTCAAGTAAAAGTTGAGTGACTCAAACAAAAGGTACGACATACGCACCTATTTATTTGAGGTTCTTAATTGGAACCAACGAATGACACGTGTAGTGCAAATTCAGACTGAAAAGATATTAAAAGAAGGTTGGTATCCAACCATCAATAAAGTTCACCAAAAGTTCAAAACAAAAAAAACTTTTATTTCTTAACTATAACTTCAAATAGTTGTTGCAAATTGGATTAGAAGGGCAGAGGCTATAAGGTAATTTTTCATTAAGTACTTTCATTTGGATGAAGGGATAAAGTTCTTAGCTGTTGGTGGGGAGAGAGAGACAGATCAAGTTAAAGAATTTTACCTTACAAGATTTTATCGAATTTAACAAGTTAGTAGATTAGTAAATTACTCAAGATTTATGTAAGAAAAGAGTTGACATCTTATTCCAAGATGATCAAAACTGACAGATGGAGTCTTAAGTAATATGCTCTGGATCTGTACTTTCTGTGGTAGTACAGATAAGTGATGTTCAGTGGTTCTCCAAAAGTGCTAGTGCGAAGTAGTAATCTAAGAAAGGGGGAAAACTAGGGATTAAACAGAATGGACACTAGGCTGTTATGAAAAAATGGTTTTAAAGCGGGGATTAAACAGATGCAATCCTACCATTTTTTTTCAGTTTCCATTTTTGGGAACTTTGGTGTGAAGATGATACTAGAATCAAAATTGGTATTTAATATTCGGTTTTAGAATTAATTTTGGCGCTCTTATGTTACTGTTTTTAGTTAAGATGCTAAATGATCTCTTTTATTTGTTGAACAATGACTGCACTAGATCGTGCAAATGCAGAAGATGCTATTCTTCCACTCCCCAAGCTCTATGCTCATGATAAGAAGAGAAAGCATGGTGTTTCTCCTTTGATTGCTGATGTTGAGAAAGTTGCTGATCCTGTTGCTAAAAGCAACAATAAGAGTTGGCCTATTCAAGGTAATCCTGTTTCCACCTCTTTCCTTTAATGCATTTTTTTCCCCTGAAAGGTAGGCTTTACTTGAAAAAAATTCTGCTGAAAGAAGTTTGGAATTGATTTCATTTAGCTAATGCAACTTTCTAGGAAGATACAGGTACAGGAGCTGACATGGGTAATGGCATAGGGCATAGCTTATTTGTAAGAAGTGGGACACTGGGACACATGCTTAATATTATATCAAACAATTATGCATAGATTTTTGGTAATAATATCATTTAACTCAATTAAGTATGTATTTAACCTTTCCTAGTCCATAGGAAAATTACAATACTTTGGTAACCCTTACAGAAGTAAATAAGAATTCACCACTATAATATATGTGAAGAAATGCTTGAAAAAATTTATTGAATATGTTGAAAAATGCTCGAGAGATGTTAAGAAAAGTGTCCTAAATATAAGTCGTATGATTAACTATAGTGCACATGTTTGAGGATCCTCCATGAAGTGTTAGTGTCTAATTCTTGTCCAACATTGGTATGGCACCATAATTGAAGTGTCCATCTTACATTTGGCAATTTTGCCTGCTTGATAATAGTCATGAGCATATTGCACTTGTAACATTGCATCAATTCCTCAAGTTTGATTGATTTTTGCAGTTTAACCACAAAAGATGGATCAAGGCCGTATATGCATAGAGGATAAGCTTAGAGAAGCAGGGATTCTCGGTGTCAATGACAATCTCAATGCCAAAAGTTATACAGGGAATCTTCCTGTTGCTATCAGCTCCATTGCTGACATCTCTGTTGGTGGTAATATGACAACTAAGAAGGTATATCCTCACTCTTATAAGTAATCTATGATATCTATTGATTGGGTGCATTGTGATCTTTAGTTTATTTTTGGTTAGACTGCTACAGATCTATTCGAGTATCTTAAGCATGTAATATAATGTGTAGTTGTTGTTTTTTATGTTTTTTTACTAGATGCGGATCCATATCTTGTCCATGAACCCTAGTGATGCTTACAAGTTATTGGAAAGCTTACTGTCTTCCTGGAGAGCAAGGTATGCCATTTCTTTCTATCTAAAGAGATTTAGATAATGAATTTGTTATTTTTTATTACTGTAATTAGCTCCCGCAAAATTTTGTTGTGTTTTACTCATGCTATGGATATTTTGCTCTTGCCTTGGAAATTATACCAGTAACAGGATGGCAGCTCACTAGGTTATAGTATATTAAATTAAATATTGCAGGCTTGCCCTTCCAGTGCAGTTCTTTTAATGCTGTAATGGAAATAAACATAACAGCTCATTTTAATCTAGTTCATTCTTCTTATCTCCTCAATATTGTGATTTCCTTTTTCTTATACATTTTTAATATAAGCTTTTTAAAATGAGTTCAGAATAATGACAAGGTACATGGTAAGAATTTTGTATGAAACCACATCTTTGTATTCTTTAATTGGAAAATGAACTTCAAATAGATATAATTATTTAAATCCAGTCACTTCAGTTCAACTTGGATACAACAATTCATTTGTCTAGTATCCATGATTAAATGAGGTAGAACTAACTTATTGCAGTTGGAATTAAAAAAAGAAATAATATCTTTCCAGTTGTTTTTTTTAGCAAAGCCTTCTTAGAACGATGAGAAATTTTCATTTAATAAACTGGAAACATATTGACCTTGCACATCGGATAAAATAGAGATTTAAAAGTCAAATAAGCACTTGAGAATTCCATGTAAAAAAGATTCATTTACAGTTTAACAAATTCAAAGTTTCTATCTACTTTAATGTCCTGAGAGATTGGCAATATCTATTTTGAAGGTGTCTATTTTACGTAAAGGAAATGTGAACGCTGTACCCTTAATATCTAGAGCAACAGAACCTTGAAGTTTTTGAAGTTTATTATATTCTACCATAGCAGATCTAGTTAGAGTGGCGTTATTAACTTTGAGAACGAAATATTGTAAGCTTACATGAATTGGCTATTTCACTCTAATGAAAATGTTGCATCTCGATCGGAACAACAAATTTAATGGAAAATAAATAAATATCAAGCACGAAGTTAATTATATTTGATAGGTTTAAGTAAAATGTGATTGCACTCCGATTCATACAATGGGGTTTGTGAAATGTGTACAAGTTTTATAAGCCTTGACATTCTTGTAACGGCATATTCAAAATTCCGTCAAAATCATGATCAGAAACAATCTAATGTGATTCCCAACAGCACCTCTAGTTGGATTCTTTTTGGTATTACAAATGGCGATAGCAAAATTTGGAGGGTTTAGTAGCAATTGACAAGTCTGAACAATAACATATCCACATAATTTGACAGACTACTTTGCAAACAATCCAGATATCCATATTAGCAACGGAACTGGAGTTGTGCCATATAAGAAAGGCCAATCATCCAATGGCTGAATTTCTTTATTGTTGCTATCCTTAGGATAAAATTTAAGTGCACTTTCTATGGGGGTCAGATATCTCAAAACAAAAGTTTGGTGAACACAAAAAATCCCCTCATATTGCATACAAAGATAAAAATCATGTAAATATAATGAGGTTACACAGTCACATCTAATGATAATGGTATAGCCAAACTTGTATAAGACCTAGCAATGACATAGCCAAGAAGCTTTTAAATGAGTAAACAGATATATTTGAATATCTATGATGCTGTCTAAATGATGTATCAAACTCCAACAGTAAACAAATATAATTAACAGAGATGAGTTTTGATGATTTTATTACTCGAAACAGAACAAGCAACCTCTGGAAAGATATAAAATTAAAACAAAATACCTTTAGCAAAGTATTCTGTCATGCTCTATAGTAGATGGATGGATAGGACAAATGTGTATTTGGTGACCTGGAGAAAAAATTGCATCCTAAGTCGTTAATCATATCTAAAACATATACATTTGTAATGTTTCATAAATTCAAAACATATACATTTGTAATGTTTCATAAATTCAAAGATAATTAGTTGTAACCCCCATACCCAAGAGCTCCAATTTTCACAAGTTCAAAAGTTTTGTTGTTTGTGTCATTATGGTCTAGGGATAGGCCTGTGTGGTAAGCAGGCAGTTGAGAGTTTGAATCCCCCGTAGTGTTACCTTGATTATATATATATATATGTGAGCCCTTCGGTTGAGAACTAATTTTGGTGAGAACTCCGTGAGAACTCACAATGTAGACCCCCATGAAAAATCCGAACCGGCTATTTTGTTCTACACGCCTTAGATAGCATAACATAAAGAAATCAAGTAATTTGAAGTTCATTTGTCCAGCCATCAAATGGAGTAGAATTTTCAGTCATTCAATTTTGCAATGTAAATCATGGGCAGATGAACTTCAAATTACTTGATTTCCTTATGTTATGCTATCTAAGGCGTGTAGAACGAGATGGCTTGGATTTTTCATGGGGGGTCTACATTGTGAGTTCTCACGGAGTTCTCACCAAATTAGTTCTCAACCGAAGGGCTCCCTATATATATATATATATATATATATATATATATATATATATACTAGATTTGCCCGTGGGCACGTGCCTACGGCACGTTTTCGGAACGATACAACATATGAAAGTCTTGTAAACAGTAAAACAATAATTATGTAGCTCAAGTTTGAATAGTAAAACAATAATTAGTTGTAAATAAAAGTCCATGTTTCCATTAGTATGTGGAAAAATAATTATAAATGGGGGTGTAAAATCCAACTTCTTAGAACTTTGAGTGTGGAAAATGATGAAATTTAACTGTTGATGAGATATTTGCTATTTTCAATGTAACATTAGCAATAAAAAATGCATAAAAAATCTGAAAATTTACAACCTGAAATCTGAAAATAAACAAATAAATAGAGAGAATGAGAGAGAAAAATAAATAAATAAATAAAGGAGTTGTTTGGGGGGATTTGAATTTGAGTTGGGGGGGGGAGACTTTTGGGCGGGAAAATATGTTTTGTGATTGATTTCAACCCTATTGAATGAGAGCCACTTGATAGCTTTCTTTGTGTTTTATTATATATATATATATATATATGTTTTATTTTATATATATATATATATATAATAAAACATATATATATATATATAATAAAACACAAAGAAAGCTATCAAGTGGCTCTCCTTCAACCCCCCCAAAATCAAAGGCCCAGATCTAATCTCACAAAACACATTTTACCCCCCAAAAGTCCCCCCCCCCCCAAACTCAAATTCAAATCCCCCCAAAACAACTTCTTTATTTATTTAATTATTTCTCTCTCTCTCTCTCTCTCTATATATATATATATATATATAGATAGATAGATAGATAGATATATATACTAGATTTGCCCGTAGGCACGTGCCTACGGCATGTTTTCAGAATGATACAACATATGAAAAACCTTGTAAACAGTAAATCAACAATTATATAGCTCAAGTTTGATTAGTATGACAATAATTAGTTGTATATATATCATACAAAACGTGCCGTAGGCACGTGCCGTAGGGCAAATCTAGTGTGTGTGTGTGTGTGTGTATATATATATATATATATATATATATATATATATGTAGAGAGAGAGAGAGAAATATTCCGTTGTGCACTAGGTCTCCGTGTGCACTCGGCCTTTCCACCTTCGTATCGACGCTCCGAACCGTTCACATTGATCTAAATATATCTAAATTAGTCTAAATATATAAAATCAAATCATTTGAAATTCATTTGCCCATCCATCACGTGACTATAAAAAACAACGATTTTCAGCCATACAATTTTGTAACACTTCAATGGATGGGCAAATAAATTTCAAATGATTTGATTTTACATATTTAGACTAATTTAGATGTGTAGATCAATGTGAACGGTTAGGATCATCGATACGAAGGTTGGAAGGCCGAGTACACACGGAGGCCTAGTACACAACGGAACATTACTCTCTCTCTCTCTCTCTCTCTCTCTCTATATATATATATATATATATATATATATAGAGAGAGAGAGAGAGAGAGAGGGGGGGGGGAATTAGGGGGCTAGGGTGTCACCCTAGCTAACTAAGCTAGGGAGACATCTCAAAATTCATAGGTATTCCAAAATAGAAATACACACTGTCAGATGTAATTTACAGCTTAAAAAGTATCTATGTACCAAATTTTAAACGAAATCAACTAGTTTTAACCGTTTATCAGGCAATCAGAAATCCAATTTTTATAAAGGGTCTAGAATTACTTCATTTTTAGGTCGCATGATGAGTGGTTAAAATTGTCGAATTCGTTTAAATTTTGTATACAAATAGTTTTTGTGATGTAGATCATATCCGACAGTGTGGATTTTCATTTTAGAGAGTAGAGGATGAATTTTGAGAGGTCGCCCTAGCTAAGTTAGCTAGGGTGATGCCCTAGTCCCCTTATCCTCATATATATATAGAGAGAGATAGAGAAATGTTCCGTTGTGCACTAGGCCTCCGTGTGCACTCGACCTTCCCGCCTTCGTATCGACGATCCGGACCATTTACATTGATCTACAAATATAAATTAGTCTAAATATGTGAAATCAATTTTTTTGAAATTTATTTTCCCATCCATCACGTGACTATAAAAAACAACGATTTTCAGCCATACAATTTTGTAAAACTTCAATGGATGGGCAAATGAATTTCAAATGATGTGATTTTACATATTTAGACTAATTTAGATGTGTAGATCAATATGAACGGTTTGGATCGTCAATACGAAGGTGGGAAGGCCGAGTGCACACGGAGGCCTAGTGCACAACGGAAGCCGTGTGCACTCGACCTTCCCGCCTTCGTATCGACGATCCGGACCATTTACATTGATCTACACATATAAATTAGTCTAAATATGTGAAATCAAATTTTTTGAAATTTATTTTCCCATCCATCACGTGACTATAAAAAACAACGATTTTCAGCCATACAATTTTGTAACACTTCAATGGATGGGCAAATGAATTTCAAATGATGTGATTTTACATATTTAGACTAATTTAGATGTGTAGATCAATATGAACGGTTTGGATCGTCAATACGAAGGTGGGAAGGCCAAGTGCACACGGAGGCCTAGTGCACAACGGAAGGGGACTATATATATATATATATATATATATATATATATATATATATATATATATATATATATCGTAAGTGTGTGTGCCTACGGATTTAATCAAGAAACAAGAACAAGAAGTTTTTGGATATAAGATGAATATATTTTTGTATTGAAGTTTTAGTTTAGACCATTTATTTTGTATAGCGTCAAACCTTAACTGATAATAGTTGAAACCATTTTTTAGTATTCTGTTTATAATCTATTTACATATAAATATATAATAGTGGTTAAATTTAAAATTTTATGGCCCTGTTTATAATTCCCACTTGATAGGATTTGAGAATCAAATCCCATCGTGGAGTGTAGTCAATCTCTATCGTGGAGCAGAATCAAATCCGATCATGGAGCGTAGTCAATCTTTATCATGGAGCCCAATCAAATCTTGCTGTGGAACATACTCTTAAGAATTAATTTCAATAATTAGTCACCTCCAAAATCAACATGTTAAGCACTATAATCTTTGTCATATTAAAATCTTCTAGTAAAGTTTTAGTGGTTTTCTATATTTACTGTATGTCCCCAATGTTCTTTGCTGATATTTTGCTATTCATAATAAATTTCTTGTTCTGCATGACAGAATCAAAAGTAGACTTGTTTATGAACGACGAGTTTCTAATTATAATTAATGAACATAGGGGTAAAGTCATGAACCCCCTCCCCCCCCCCCCCCCGCCACCAATGTCTGGGTCCGAAATTAAGAAACCACCCACCATTAAATTCCACTCACTAAGCACCCCGTTATCTCTCGCATTTCTGGTGTTAAATTTGAATGATGTAATTTCCTAATTACCTTATTCTTTATTAATAGGTGGAAATGTGCAGGAAAGGGTAATTAGGTAACTACATAATTAAGATTTAATGCCAAAAATGAGAGAGGTGACTGCTGGTGTGGGGTGCTAAGTGAGTGAAATTTAACGGCGGGGGTTTCTTAATTTCGGACCTGAACATTGAGAGGTTTCATGACTTTACCCCATTAACTTATCTATGCTTTATTCTGATTTCCAAATTTTTATTGCCCAGTATAGGTCAGCCAAATCAAAGGATGTCCTTCCATGGATATATCACATCTTAGTCATCCATGGCCAGTTCATCTTAGCTCAGGAGTCCTCTAAGCACTCGATTGATGCATTGCAGAAGGTAAACTTACGTGTTCCTCTCTCTCGCTCTCTACACCTGTCATTTGTATTACACATAAAGCCCCTTATATTTTCTCCTCCAACCAACAAAACCCTTCTTGGTTTGCCCATATCTTAACTAGAAGCAAGATCATGTTCTCAACTTTTTTGTTTCTCAATTAACAAACACTGTAAGATGAAAATGACAATCTTCAATTCGTGCAGATGACAAAATTAAGGTGTGCAACCATTCAGCCTTTGTTAAAGCTATCGGGTTGTGTTCAGCTCATCCTGTCACAGGTTCATACTATTGTTGATTTATTTCTAACCATTTGAAATATTACCACTTCTCTCCATAGTTTGGAGTTGATTGTAGATTTGTATTTAATTCATTTAGATTGACAAGGCTGGAGAAATCATGGGTGAACCACCATCATCTAAGCATCATATTGATGGGGCAAAGCGAGGTCGAAGAAGTATCTGAGGATGATGAAGATATTGATGAGTTGATTTATGGGGAGAACGAGGACACATCTCAAAGCGAAAGTGATGGTGCTGGTGATAATTAGTTGTTGCATTTCCTAGGTAGTTTATTGATTAAATTGACCCTAGCTGCCTCGGTTACTGTAATTTGTACTATTCCTCGAGTATGTCTGGCAGAAGGTCATATTGTAACTACAGTAAGAAATGCAGTTGTATTTTTTTTTTCTTAAATCTTTTTTTTTTACTGTGAAAAATTTTGTATCCTACAATTTCATCAATGGAAAATGAAATGGTATGTTGGCACAGATATTTATCCTATACTGATACGTGAAAATGTTCTCTACCTACGCAATTTGTTTATTGACCTTATTTACAGTAGAAATATCTGTCATTTCTTACATGTTAATGTTGATGTGAGTCTGCTATATGATCTCATTGGCATCAGCTTTTCTCGGTGGTGATTAATGCATGAAGCAGAAGAAGTAGATCATCAGGAATTATCACGTTGTGACCATTTTTAGCTGGTAAGTGCTAATTCTATGAAGTTTATAGTTCCTTTTTTGGTTCCTTTCGTTATCCTTTTAATATAATTGAAAATTTGAAATAGTTATTAATGTAGATCCTTTAAGCTCACTGTACTTGTTTTACATGTCAGCTGGATTGGCGTTGGAAAATTTCAGGAAGCAATCATACCTTTGGTAAGACTTTTATCTAAAATACTACTTATTTAATTTCCTTGCAGCAAATATAGTGAAAATAGTAGTATTAAGTCACAGTATACAGATCACTCTGTCATGGATATATATATCTGAATACTTTCTTATTTCAGTTCCTATGTATGAAGACAAACTCTAGTGCTCTAATTTTCTTTCATGTTCCATTAAATAGCTTTGAAAATATTACACTAATTAGATTCATTAGATCGAACAACAGATTTGCTAGATAATGTCCAATACCAAAAAAATTTGTCTTATCCCATATACAGATTAAGCATTTTTTAGTCTCTTTTCTCCATTCCAACACATTATTGTTCAATTGATGTATTGACGTGCATTGTTATTTTCTTACACAGTATCCCTTTAGAGGGTAGGGGGGGAGAAAAGGAAAGGAGACATTTTTTAGCTTCTAACACTTCTGCATCCATTTGGGTTCTCATCACCGAACATAGAGATGATCTGGTTTCAATCACTACTGTTTCCATTACTACTTTTGTTCTGATTATATCCTTCGCTATAAGACTCGTCTTGTGAATTTGCCTGTAGATATGCACTCTGGGTCTGGTATGTTCAAGTGTTTGCCTGTAGGTGTTATAGCTATAGGTAACATAGTAAGGAGCCTCATGTCGCATCTTATCTCCACCAATTGGATGATAGTTATGTGGGTAGTTATGCACCTTATGAACTCCCTCTACATCTTTTGATTCATCTCGGCTGTGTGCTTTTGGGCTTCCGGGGGCAACGGGTCGAATTCAGTGGGTGTTTGGCTTTCTTGGGTTGGGACGTTGTTTTGGGCCTCAGCTGGTGCACCAGCTTGAGAAGGAGGAGCTTCATTTTGCGGTGGATCAGTAGACTCTGTATCTGATAGTGGTGGTAGTTCAGTGACTAGCTGGTCGGATCCACCAGGCTCGGTTTGGGAGCAGATAGTAGCTGTCTTGACCGTCTTCTTGATTGCTTTCACACGCATTTCCGGTTCAGCCCTTCCTATCACTGTTAGTTTTTTGGTTGCAAGAGATTGTGGTAGACATTGTGTACTCCTGTAGAAAAATTTCCAAATTTAGCAATTTAAGAGCTTGAATTATAAATAAAATAATACTTTCAGTTATATGCTACGATTGACTCTATGCAATGCCTTCTTGATCCTCTGAAAGCAGCCATGACAGCCCATACTTGCGTGCAATTCCGTGACTCGAGCACTCTGTACAACAGAATTACAGAACCATTCTACCAATGAATGAATTCAGTATAAGTAGAAATTTGTGTCATAAATCACTTAGGATGGATTGGTGTTAGTTGATACCTCCATGTCCGTCCTAGCCATTTGATGAAGATGGAATTTCTTATTAGGTGAAGGGACTAGGGAAACAAAGCATAAGACTTTAAAAGCAGCTCTCTCTTCCCCTCTCCTTTTAGTGAAGTCTTTGCCATATTTGTTAGATTGTCTTGGTAGACTGGACAAGGAGGAGAGTCCCCATAGATTATGGTTTATAGGATATCTATTGACTAGGGTTGAGACCTCTTGGATCTGGTCGCCGCCTCGTAGAACGGCGAGTGTGGTGGTCCTGTTTTTATTCCTTTATTCATCTGTAAGATTTCGCGTGTGACACCTGTCCTCCTATTAGATTGTGTTGTTATGTACGCTTGTTTTCTACTTGTTATGGACAAGTGCATCCATGGACTGTGAGATGCAAGGCTTACACGTCAAACCTCTTGCTCATAATTTTTTTGTCAGATTTGGAGTGTGCTATCCAAAGGAATGATTCAAGTGTGGGTCTTGTTATGTGTTGAGGCCCTTGAGGGGAGAACACATTAAGAGAGATATCTTCAATATCTTTTCAATGGGAGTTACTGTACTCCATCATGAAGATAGGCACTTTCGCTTCTTTACTTAGGCTCGTGAACAAATGAATGTCCACTTACTAGAGGAGGTAGAATTGGTATCACCAACCACAAGGATTCTTGGGATGAAGTCTTTATGGTGGTTGTTCTGTGAAAAATAAATTTACATAGTGAAGGAAGATGCATCTTAGTGAGTTATTAAGTAACTAGAATAGACAGTATGAAATAGTTAGCAAGTATAAGAAATAAAATAAAATTACTTGCTTTCATTATTATTATTATTTTTTAATCTTTGAAAATATGCTTTTTTATTTCATCTAACGGGAGATTTGAGCAAATTTCTCATTACAGCAGTGCAACTGCTTTTGCAGCTCCAACTATATCAGTCAAAACGAAGGACTGTATTCTGTTGCATCTGTAATTCTATCAATGTACCGGCAGCCCCCAGCGTTGGTTTGTGATGATCACGTCAGGTATTGGAGGGTATCCTCTTTTTATTAGTGGAGAAGCACGACGAGAAGACTGATGCGCGGGAAAATGTGGCGAAAGCTCCTTGTCCCAGATTTCATGTATGTTAGGTATCTTATCATCTCTTTAATGGAATATGGAATAGAGGGAAAGTTCCTCTTCCTAACAGGAAGTTAAAAACTTGGGATCGTTATGTGAACAAATACTGGAGATCATTTTGATTTGAAATTTGAAGGAAATATGCAGCGATAAGAGGGACTTCTTGACAAAGAACATGAGGTAAGTTCGGCAGTTACAGGCTTAAAAGGATGTGGCTCGTAAGTCATCACCAGCACAAGCTTTATATGTCGAAAGGCTAAGGTGATAAGAAAACAACTGATGCGGTTTGTTTTTGGGGGGAGTGTGGATGCACCAGGCATGAGTTCTACTCGATTTGTATTGGTGGAGGAACCTCTAGAGTGGACGGTGGTCCCGATCCTCGGCTGGAGGAACGGCTCGGGAGCAGGCGGGAGTGAGGTGGAGATTGGAGGCTCAGCTCGGATCTGGAGGCTCGGCTCGGATCTTGGAGGCTCGAGTCCTGTGTACCTGCTCACGGTCTGGAACACCAGGGTTGGTCCCGGTGGCAGACCCTCCGACGATCTAGTGAGCTACTGAGGGAGAATAACAGTAACTAGGGTTTGAGAGGGCAAAAGATTGATTACCTATGGAAGGGGTAGAAGGTCTGGTATTTATAGGAGAAGCCAACCGGGTCTGGACCCGGTTGCCCATGAGCCTGATGTGGCAGAAGCTAGGCGGTTTAGGACTGACGTGACGGAAACCTGGGCGGTTTCCAGGCTGACGTGGCAGGGGCCCAGGCGGTTTCTACGCTGACGTGGCGGACCCGGATGATTCGGCGGTGCGCGCTTTATGAAGGGATCCTATGGCCCAGGACGGTTCTGGACCCGGTTGCCCATGGGCCTGATGTGGCAGAAGCTCAGGCGGTTTAGGACTGACGTGGCGAAGACCTGGGCGGTTTCCAGGCTGACGTGGCAGGGGCCTAGGCGGTTTCTGCGCTGACGTGGCGGACCCGGATGATCCGGCGGTGCACGCTTTATGAGGGGATCCTGTGGCCCAGGCCGAGTCTGGACTCATTTACCCATGGGCCTGATGTGGCAGAAGCCCAGGCAGTTTAGGACTGACGTGGCGGAGACCTGGACGGTTTCCAGGCTGACGTGGCAGGGGCCCAGGCGGTTTCTGCGCTGACGTGGCGGATCCGGATAATCTGGCGGTGCACGCTTTATAAGGGGATCTTGTGCCCCAGGAGGGACCACGTCATCTGACCCATATCAGGAGCCCCTCACTCCTGGAAGGTTGGGTGATCCAGCCATGTGGGAGTGGTTCTTTGCCTCTGTAGGAAGAGCAGGTCGGTGTATGCGGCGAGGAATAGGGTTTGTACCTTCCAGAAGAGGCCAGGGGGATAGGATGAAGGGATCCCCTATCGGAGTCATGCGGGGTGTTGGGCGCAAAAGAGTCGGAGCCACGCTTGCCGAGCACCTAGGGTCGGTAGACGAGCATCTATGGTCGGCAGACGAGCATCGAGGGTCGACAGACGAGTGTAGAGGTTCAGCAGACGATTCCCTCGCTAGTTGGAAGAGCAAGGGGACGTCAACGTCTGTCGAGTTGGAGCTCGGCTTGCTGATCGTCTAGGGTCGGCAGACGAGTGTAGAGGGTCGGCAGACGATCCCCTCGCTAGTTGGAAGAGTAAGGGGACGTAAAGGTCTGTCGGGTTGGAGCTCGGCTTGCCGAGCGTCTATTATTGGTAGATGAGTGTCGAGGGTTAGGAGACGATCCCCTCGCTAGTTGGATAGAGGAAGGTTTTGGGGCTCGCGGTGCCATCCGAGCTCCGAGCCTCCTATGAATAGAGAGAGATTTTTGGGGCTCGCGGTGTCATCCGAGCTTCGAGCCCCCTGCGAGTAGAGGGGATTTTTGGGGCTCGCGGTGTCATCCGAGCTCCGAGCCCCCTGCGAGTAGAGGAGGACTTTAGGGTTTGTGCTGTCGTCCGAGCTCCGAACCTATTGGGAATAAGGGAAGGCTTTTGGGGCTCGCGCTGTTGTCCGAGCTCCGAGCTTCTTGCGAATGAAGGAGTATTGGGGGCACGCGGCGTCATCCGAGGTTCGAGCCCCTCAATTTGCAGCGGCTGTTGGAGGGGATGTAATGATTTCATTTCATTTAATGCTTTGGGTGTAGAAGTCTCGGTGGCTCGCGGTGATATCCGAGCGCCGGGCCCCTTGTTGATAGAGGAGGATATTGGGGCTCGCGGTGAGAACTGAGCTCCGACCCTTCTGTGAAATAGAGGAGGAGTTTGGGGCTCGCGCTGTAATCCGAGCGTCAACCCTTCCGTGAAAATAGAGGAGGAATTTGTGGCTCACGCTGCCATTCGAGCGTTGATCCTTCTGTAAAATAGAAGAGGAATTTGGGGCTCGCGATGTCATCCGAGCGTCGACCCTTCTAAGAAATAGAGGAGGATATTGGGGCTCGCAATGCCATCCGAGCGTCGACCCTTCTGTGAAATAGAAGAGGAGTTTGTGGCTCGTGATGCCATCCGAGCGTCGACCCTTCTGTGAAAATAGAAGAGGAATTTGGGGCTCGCGATGCCATCCGAGCGTCGACCTTTCTGTGAAATAGAAGAGGAATTTAGGGCTCGCGGTGCCATCCGAGCGTCAACCTTTCTGCGAAATAAAAGAGGAATTTGGGGCTCACGATGCCATCCGAGAGTCGACCCTTCTGTAAAAATAGAGGAGGAATTTGGGGCTCGCGGTGCCATCCGAGCGTCGACCCTTCTGTGAAATAGAAGAGGAATTTGGGGCTCGCGATGCCATCTGAGCGTCGACCCTTATGTAAAAATAGAAGAGGAATTTGGGGCTCGCAATGTCATCCAAGCGCCGAGCCCTTCTGTGAAATAGAGGAGGAATTTAGGGCTCACGATGCCATCCGAGCGCCGAGCCCTTCTGTGAAAATAGAAGAAGAAATTGGGGCTCACGATGCCATCCGAGCGTCGACCCTTCTGTGAAATAGAAGAGGAATTTGGGGCTCGCGATGCCATCGGAGCATCGACCCTTCTGTGAAATAGAGGAGGAATTTGGGGCTCGCGGTGTCATCCGAGCTCCGAACCTATTGGGAATAAAGGAAGGCTTTTGGGGCTCGTGCTGTTGTCTGAGCTTCGAGCTTCTTGCGAATGAAGGAGTATTGGGTGCTCGCGGCGTCATCCGAGGTTCGAGCCCCACAATTTGGCAGCAGCTGTTCGAGGGGATGTAATAATTTCATTTCATTTAATGCTTTGGGTGTAGAAGTCTCTCAGTGGCTCGTGGTGATATCCGAGTGTCGAGCACCTTGTAGATAAAGGAGGATATTGGGGCTCGCGGTGAGATCTGAGCTCCGACCCTTCTGTGAAATAGAGGAGGAGTTTGTGGCTCGCGCTGTAATCCGAGCGTCGACCCTTCCGTGAAAATAGAGGAGGAATTTGGGGCTCGCGCTGCCATCCGAGCGTCGACCCTTCTATGAAAATAGAGGAGGAATTTGGGGCTCGCGGTGCCATTCGAGCGTCGACCCTTCTGTGAAATAGAAGAGGAATTTGGGGCTCGCGATGCCATCCGAGCGTCGACCCTTCTGTGAAAATAGAAGAGGAATTTGGGGCTCGCGATGCCATCCGAGCGCCGAGCCTTCTGTGAAATAGAGGAGGAATTTGGGGCTCTCGGTGCTATCTGAGCGTCGACCCTTCTGTGAAATAGAAGAGAAATTTGGAGCTCGCGATGCCATCCGAGCGTCGGCCCTTCTGTGAAAATAGAGGATGAATTTGGGGCTCGCGGTGCCATCCGAGCGTCGACCCTTCTGTGAAATAGAAGAGGAATTTGGGGCTCGCGATGCCATCCGAGCATCGACCCTTCTGTGAAATAAAGGAGGAATTTGGGGCTTGCGGTGTCATCCGAACTCCGAGCCCTTCTGTGAAATAGAAGAGGAATTTGGGGCTCGTGATGCCATCCGCGCGCCGAGCTTTCTGACTTGTCGAAAAAACTAATTTGTTGAAAAAGAACTGGGGGCATTAGGGTAATTTTGTGCCAACTGCTGACATCACGTGCGCAAGTATCGAAGCGACTCTAGATCTTAGCGGCCGTTAGATCTTGATGATTAAGATCAACGGCCAGATCTTTTTGTGAAAATCGAGGAGTCGCTTTCTCCGCTATAAATCTCCCCCCTTCCCCACTTTTCTTTCCTTCACTTCTTGCATTTTTCAATTTTCAAGAATAGGGTCTTACTTGCTGTCGGTGACTTTTTTTGGTGATTGCTTGGTCCATATCTCAGGTTAGTATTTCAGATCTTATAATGTCGCGCTCTCAGTCCGGCTCCGAGGCAAGCTCGTCAGGCCGTTCTGGTAAGGAATCAGAGTCCCCGGAGACGTCTTAGGATTTGGGTGACTATAAGGTCAAGGAGGAAGTTTTGTCAGACCCAAGGTCGGACGATGGGGGTGATGTGGTCTTTGTTATGTCACCGTTGAGGTCTCGTAGGCTGGGGAAGGAACCCGTGGACGAGGGCAAGGAGGAGGAAGAGGATGTCGATGAGGAAGAACATGACCTCGAGGGAGAGGGGGACGTTGAGGATGAAGAGGATGACGAGGATCAGGATTCTGAGGGAGAAGGGGATGTTGGGGATGGGGGAGACTCTGATAAGAATCGAGGGGAGCCCGATCGGAACGTCGAGGAGGACGACGCTCGGGAAGTTGCGGGCGAAGGCCCAGGTTGAGGGTGGTCTCCCACCTCTGCCCCCTTTGTCGATGCTGTCTCCTGAGAGGAAGGTCTGCCCTCGTAGGGAGAAGAGGAAGTTGAGCCTCCCGGATAGCCCCCCTCCTCCGGACAAATATGCCCCTAGACCGGGGTTCGAATTTTCCCCGGTCTCTTTCAAGAATCCGGGATCGATCAGGATGTATCCCGACGACGTTAAAGATGTCGATCCTCTTCCTCCTGTGCCGGGCGACGAGAGTCGGGTGAAGATCCGGATGGACGGCGTTCAATGTGTCTTGAAAGGCAGACTACCTTCACATTTTGAGGACTGCCTACTTCATTCCTCGGGAATTCAAAGTGCTGATTCCGAGCCCCGGTATTTGCCCCACAAGTTTTCTTGCACCGGGTTATTGCATTTTTCCTGCGGACACTTTTGTCTCGGGACTAAGGCTGCCGCTGCACCCTTTCGTCAAGCGGGTCTTGAATTGGGCGAAGTTAAGCCCGATGCAGTACGACCCCAACTCTTGGAAGCACTTGATCTGTTTCATCTTGAAGTGTCAGAAGAAGGGGGTCAAGCCGAGGCTAACGTACTTTCGCGCTATCTTAGGGATTAGCTCGCTGGGCGATGCGGAGGGGATCTTCTACTTCTCGCCTAGGCCTCACAAGAAGGTGATGCATGGCCATCCGGACTCCATCAAAGGGTGGAAAGAGAAATATTTTGTTGTCCGGAGCGAGAAGTCTTGGGGGATTCCGACCTCCTGGAATTTCTTTAAGCCGAATCACAAGCCTCCGAAGCGTAGCGATCTGACGGAGAAGGAGTGGAAGAAGGTGGAGAAAATTGTTGGGGGGCACAGCATAGCGTGGCCTCGAGTGACGGAGATGCACCTGGCCCGGGCCGAACTGAGCCCAGCCAACCCTGGTATGTTTTCTTTCTGAATTTTTGTCTCCCTACCTTCGTGTTAACGTTATTCCTTCTTCTTTTATTTTTGCAGAGATGACGTCCCAGCAAGTGGACGATAGGCGTGCCTTGATAGATGCTGCCGCCAAGAGGAGGGCGGAGAAGGTGAAGAAGGCAGAGCAGGAGAAGATGGCTGCTCAGGGCGCTGGGTCCGATAAGGGACCGACCTCGGCGGCCGTGGAGCCGTCCCCGAAGAGGACCAAGAGGCAGCACCCCCACATGCCAAGGGCATCTCGAGAGGTGGGGGGAAGTTCTAGTAGAAAGAGGAATACCGAGGTCCCGGAGCAGAGGCTTCCCCCCACTCGCCCCACCGCCGAGCAGATGGTGGGGCAACAGGGGCTACGGCCCTTCGCTCCCGATTGGTTGATTGTACAGGGGGACTCCCTGCTCGAAGGTTTCGTGGCCATCGAGCTCGTCAGAAAAATTGCCACCGAGCGGTATCGGATGGCGCTGGCAGTGCAGACGTATGATCAGGCCTTCATGTGGTGGTCTCAGGCGCAGGTCTCGGTGAGTGTTCGAGACTTTGTATTTGGTTTGGATTCTAGAATTTTTCTAACTCTTTCTTCTTCGGACAGGCGATGCTTCACGGGCAGCACTTTCAGAAGTGCTTGGAGAAGGAAATCCTCGTCGAGAGGAGGAACGCGGAGAAGTATCTCCGTGAACTGAACAAGGCGACGGACGAGCTGAAGGAGGCTAAGAGCATGGAAGCCATCCTGCGATCTTCGACGATCACAAGAAGGACGTGGAGTGCCTTGAGCAGAAGATCCAGGATGAAGCAGAGAAGGGACGGAAGGCCCTGGAGCAGATGGAGATTACCCTGGCAGATGCCCTGATCCTGGCGTAGGACGAGGCCTATGACCGTGCTAAGGAGCATTTCCAGAGGATCTATCCGGACCAGAAGGTCGACCACCTCCACTTTAATTGGCAGCCGGACCTTCCACCGACTCCTGGTGGCGAGGAGATGGAGGGCGACCAGGATGACGAAGAGGTGCCACCCTCCCTCAAGCATAGCTTAGGCTTTTTCTCTCTCTTTTTTGATTGTTTATGCCTCTCGCGAACTGGCCACCGTATTTTTGTAGCACAATTTTTGAAAGTAATGAAAGACACTTTTTGGCCGAGGCTTCGTGACTTGCACAATTTTTAGTCTCTTTTGTAATTAGTTGTTTTTCTCGTCTTTTTTATAGACGCACGAGGTCTTGGCTGTCGACCCTGTTTCTATTGAGGATTCCCTGGTCCGAGCGGGGAAGGAGGCCATGGAGGCGGCTCTGGCTCGCCAGCGAAAACAGGCTCGGGACCGAGCTGCCGCAGTGAATTATTTTGCGAATAAGTCTAGGGAGCCCGGTTTGGAGGTCGCTCGTCTGAAGAAAGCCATAGTCGACCGGGACTGGTGGGTAATCGAGACGAACTGGTCGATCTCGGATACCTCGAGTGGGCGGTTGGCTTTGGAGTCTTTCCTTCGCGAGGCTGTTGTTGAGAATGAGTTGGAGATCCACAGGCTGAAACTGGTGCTAAGCGCCAATTTGATCGAGGAGGCGAGCAATTCGGTGATAGGGCCCTCTCCGACCTTCTTATTGGAGGGGGCTCAGCCTAAAGACGCAGGAAGCTCGGTGGCGGGGGTGCCTTCCCTGGTCGGGCCGTCCAAGCGCGAGAAGGAAATCGACGGAGGCACCGAATTTGAGTTTTAAGCCGAGCATGAGTGATTCGTAAGCCTTCCATTGTATTTGTGCCGTCGTTACCGGTGCGCAATGAGTAATAATAAAAAGAATTTCCGACTCCTTTAACTTGACAATTTCATTGATGATTGTGACCGGGCTCGGCCTTGCAGGGGGTCGCCCGGTGTCCTTAGGTCGGTGACACGTAACTGGCGGTGTTTTGCCTTCCGTCAGGCATTAATGGCGACGTTTCGCCTTCCCAAGAACATTAATGGCGACGTTTCACCTTTGCCGTTTGGGCTTTCCAGGTGTAATAACCCCCCTATCCTCTTGAAGGAGCTATATAACCCCCCTATCCTCCCACGTTGGTTGTCAGGAGTTGGAGTTGGCTTAACTGCCATATGACTCGGGTGCCTGCCGAAGGCGGGCGCCCCGACGTTGAAACTTTGGTCTGTGGGCTCCGGATTGATGGCGCACCGATCACCCTCGAACAATTTGAGGTTTTGGGCCTTGAGGGCCATAAGACCCCGGGTTATTCGTTGGTGAGTGGTGGGCCGATTGATTGATTCGGGAGCTCGGAGGATCAGAGAGAGCCTTGGGTCGGTGGCCCCCCCTGCCGCCCTTGAACAGTTCGGAGTTTTAGCTTTTGAAAGCTGCAAACCCCGAGTTGCTCGCGGGTGAGAGGGGGGGTCAAATAACGACTCGAAGCTCGGGGCATTCGCCGAAGGCGGGTGCCCTAAACCTTAATGAAAATTTTGCTGAAGTAGTCGTAGCGGAAAGTCGTCGTCGAGCGTACCGGTCGAGTGGCTTTGAAGACAGCCACGGCCTTGCTCGACGACAGTGAGTCCTTACACTTTTCCTTAAAAGGATGGCGCAGGTGTGGCTGGCGGTTGCCGCCTTGTGCATGGGTTGATGGGCTGGAAGAAGCCCAAACCGTGCTAGGGGCAGATGCCGAGCCCCCACACCGGGGGGAAAATCGGTAATGGGCGTGGCTGAAGGTTATCGCCGAGCTTAATGGTCAAGGTACTTTGAAGAAAGCCTCGGCCTTGCTCGGGATCGACGACGAACCCCCACTCTTGTTCTCAGGAAGATGGTACGGGTGTAGCTGGCGGTTGCCGCCTTGTGCATAGGTTGATGGGCTGGAAGAAGCCCAAACCGTGCTAGGGGCAGATGCAGAGCCCTCACGCTGGAGAGAAAGCCAGTAATGGGCGTGGCTGAAGGTCGTCGCCGAGCGTAATGGTCGAGGTGCTTTAAAGAAAGCCTCGGCTTTGCTCGGGATCAAAGATGAGCCCCCACACTTATTCTCAGGAAGACGGTACGGGTGTAGCTGGCGGTTGCCGACTTGTGCCTAGGTTGATGGGCTGGAAGAAGCCCAAACCGTGCTAGGGGTAGATGCCGAGCCCCCACATCGGGGAGAAAGCCAGCAATGGGCGTGGATGAAGGTCGCCGCCGAGCATATCGGCCAAGTGGCTTTGAAGAAAGCCATGGCTTTGCTCGGGGTCGGCGACGAGCCCCCACACTTGTCCTCAGGAAGACGGTACGGATGTAGCTAGCGGTTGCCGCCTTGTGCATAGGTTGATGGGCTGGAAGAAGCCCAAACCGTGCTAGGGGCAGATGCCGAGCCCCCATACCGGAGAGAAAGCCAGCAATGGGCGTGGCTGAAGGTCGCCGCCGAGCGTATCGGCCAAGTGGCTTTGAAGAAAGCCACGGCTTTGCTCGGGGTCGGCGATGAGCCCCCACACTTATTCTCAGGAAGACGGTATGGGTGTAGCTGGTGGTTGCTGCCTTGTGCATAGGTTGATGGGCTGGAAGAAGCCCAAACCATGCTAGGGGTAGATGCCGAGCCCCCACACTAGGGAGAAAGCCAGCAATGGGCGTGGCTGAAGGTCGCCGCCGAGTGTATCGAGCCGTAAGCTTGTAAGGAAAGCTTTTCTGGCTCGCGATGCTATCCAAGCACCGAGCCGTAAGCTTGTAAGGAAAGCTTTTCTGGCTCGCAATGCTATCCGAGGGCCGAGCCGTAAGCTTGTAAGGGAAGCTTTTCTGGCTCGCGATGCTATCCGAGGGCCGAGCCGTAAGCCTGTAAGGGAAACTTTTCTGGCTCGCGATGCTATCCGAGCGCCAGGCCGTAAGATTGTAAGGGAAGCTTTTATGGCTCGTGATGCTATCCGAGCGCCGGGCCGTAAGATTGTAAGGGAAGCTTTTATGGCTCGTGATGCTATCCGAGCGCCGGGCCGTAAGCTTGTAAGGGAAGCTTTTATGGCTCGTGATGTTATCCGAGTGCCGAACCGTAAGCTTGTTAGGAAAGCTTTTATGGCTCACGTTGCTATCTGAGCGCTGAGCCCGAGGCGTGTTTTTTATGAGAATCAATACGAAGCCACAAACTTGTTTTAAGAAAGCTGGCATATTTACAATATATTTGAACTTTACACAAAACAAGGTACGACGTGCCGATTACATTCTTCATAATTTACATGGAGTGTGGAGGCTAACCCTCCCCAACTAGGAACTTGATGAGGTGCTCCGCATTCCAGGACCTCTTGACAACCTTGCCTTCTGGGTCGGTTAAGCGGTAAGTCCCCAGACGTACGACCTCAGACACCTTGTATGGGCCCTCCCAGTTTGGGGCCAATTTCCTCTTTTGATCGGGGTTGGATACCGCCAGCTTCCGGAGGACGAGGTCTCCGAGTTTGATGTTGGTGGGGCGCACCTTTTTGTTGTAGAACCTTTCGATCCTCTATTGGTAGGTGTTCCTTCTGATGGCGGTGTAACCCCTGTTTTCATTAATACATAATTTTCAAGTATTTTTTTTCTGTATTTTAAATCATTAGTATTTTGTAAGTATTTTCTCCTAATTAATTATATTATTATTCAAACTATTTTATAAGCCAATATACAAATTATTTGATTGTTTAATATTTAGTTCAAAGCCCAATTGTTTAACTATAAAGCTCATTTTTGTATTTTAATTTTACTATTTGTTAATCTGAAATTCAATTGTTTATTCTAAAGCCCAAATTTGTATTTGATTTTGTTAAATTAAATCTGAGCCCAATTGTTTAGCCCAATACTCTAGTTATTATTTTATTTTGTTATAAGCCCATTTATTGAAGCCCAATTTCGTATTTAATTTTTATTAAATTAAATCTGAGCCCAGAAATTTAGCCCAACAAGCCAAATGTTTTATTTAAATATTTTGAAACCATTTTAAAGCCCCAGCCCATCCAATAAACCAGAACCCATATAATTGTACAGTTTTATCCTACACCTATCCCTATACAATTCCTTCCCTTATTCCCCACTCTTAAATCCCGTACTCTAACTCCCTCCCCACTTTGCCTGCACACTTTCCCATACCCCTTGTAATTATCCCCCACTTCTCTCCCCCATTATCTTACTCCTTATTATATTACTATATTAATATCTCCCTCCTTCCCGTTTCATTCTCTCTCCCCTTCTGTTTTTCAACCAAAACAGAACAAAACAGAACCCACTCATCCATCTCCTTCTTCCTCCATCGTCAACAGAACTCACCTCCTCCCGCTCTTCCCCGTCATCTTCAAGCCCCGAGCATCGCTCGAGCTCTCCACCGCGCTCGACCTCACTCCGAACCACAACCGTGCCCCCGCCGTCTCCGTTGTCCCCTCGAGCTCGCCTCCACCATTGCGTTCGCCATCCCGCCAGCATCGAGCCCCCGCACCTCCCCTCGTCATCTGCTAGCCCGTCGTCTTCCCCGTTCGTCCACCACGGTGAAATCCCAGCATCGTCTTCCTTCACTCGACAGCTCTGCCTCCACTCCGCATCGTCTTCAACCTTCAACGCGCCGCCATTGCCAACGACCTCCGCTCGAAGCTCCACTTCCGTCGCCTTCCTCCAGTCGACGCCGCTCAGCCTCGCCAACATCCAGTCGCACCTCCGTCTCCTCGTCGACAGCCACTCGCCATCGAAGCTCCGCCCTCCCACTGCTCGAACCATTGCCGAAGTCGAAGTCGCCCACCGCATCGCCTCTCCTCAGTCACTCACCTCTCCCTGAGAGCGTCGCCACTCAGCCCCGTCGCCTTTCGCTCGAGCCCAGTCGCGCCGCTCCAATCGCTCGCCGATCGCGGCCTCTTCTCCCTTTCCCGTCATCGCTCTCCTTCTCTCTCCCCTCTCTCTCTCTCTCTGTCTGTGTTGAGGTGAAGAAGAAAAAGAAGAAGTGTATTGGGATTATTGCTGTGTGTGGGTATTTGGGTTAATTTCATTATATTGGTGTTGGGTTGCTATTGGTGTTGTATTGTGGTGTTTGGTGTTGTGGGGATTAGATAGTTGCATTGGAAGTTGTGTTAGTGTTTGGTGTGATTGGAGTGGAGTGTTTACTGTTTGGAGTGGGTTTCCATTTGGAGTTGCTTTGGGATCGTTGTTGTTGGTGCTTTGAGTGGAGAAGTGGAGTTGGTGCTGTTTGTTATTGGGTAGTGAGTTGCTGCTTTGGAGTTTGTGTTGGATTTTGCTTTTGTTGCTGTTGGATGCTTGCAAAGGAGGATCCGATTGGAGTTGCTGATTTGGCGTGGCTGCCAAATATCTCGCACGTATTCTACTGTCCGGGATACTGATCCCATTATTCTTTCTTTAATTTCATCGTCAACAACTAACAGGCAAGTATCTCTTGTACAATTTTATTATTCTAGTACAAGCCCTTGTAAAAATACCACAAGTATATTATTTTTTACTCCAATTTGCATTCATAAGTCGAATTGATACCCGTTTCCATACCTAATCCGTCGATCTGTATTCACATGTGATCGTGAATACTTTGTTCTCATATGCATGACACGAACACAAAAATTAATACACACATATATACTCCGATAATTATACATGATGTTATGCATGAATTTCTTGTTACTGGTTGCATGTTGTTATAATATCTTTTATGATTAAGTGTTATGCATGCCATTAGTTGCATCACATGTTTTATAAGCCCTGAAATATGTCTTCTCGCATTGTATAAGTCTTGACTACTTGATCTCGCCATGTTACCTGTCCTTGTTCTTGCATGTAGTTATTGTTCATGTTTGATTAAAATAAAAATAACAAGCCGGGGTATAAAGGGAAAAGATTTAGTAGTGGGCAATATAGAAGAGCGTACTCGGACGGGGGCTCATGGTTCCTCGCTGCAAATTTGTAAGTAACAAGTTACAAGTTTGCTAAATTACAGGTTTACTTGACATGTTTCACGCTACAAGTTACACTACATGTTTCACATTGCACGTATCTCGAACAAGATACAATTTTCCCGGGTACGTGACCTATAGAATCCACCACTAGTCTAAACGTTCACTTGATTGCGAGTAGCAACCATGTGGTATGGGACACATGAAGTGCTACCTAGTTAGGTTAATAAAAGACATGACATGACACGTACACTTGCATGATCCGTTTACATGTTACATGGTTATGATGACTTGTTTACTTGTTTACATGTTACTATTTCATATTGACACGTTTACTTGCTTACTCATTTACATGTTACATGTTTCTATGGATTATTTACTTGTTTACATGCATGCTATTTGTTCCATGAGGTCTTGTTCTTGATTCTGTTGCATATTGTATTTGCTCTATTATATGATTCTTGATTCTTTGTTCCTTCCCTGCTTTTGTTTTATTCTATCATTATTCCGTTAGCTTGTCCACTTGCGGTCCGTGACTTGCATTGACGGGTACCTCTTTGTCTTTTCCTTTGTAATAATATACTTGCAGGCCCAGATGGAGAACTACCTGAAGGTGTTGCCGAACAGAGATTCTAGTCTTGTTTAATTTCATGTTATTTTAATTCTTGTTTTATTCATGTAATCCTTGTTGTAATCCGGGCGTGTTTGACCCATAACTATGTTTCTTTCCAGTTGTTGGTTATGTTCATGTAATATGTCATGTACTTTGTTATCCTGTTGTAATTTTATATGCTTTCGTGGTTGAAATTGTTATCTTGTTGTTGAGTTAAATTTACAGCTTATGAATGATGTATCTTCATCATTCGCTGGGCCTCAGTTACGTGCCTGTGTTTCCTGTATTCTGGGAAGCGGGGCGTGACAGGCGGACTTCTCCCTAACCTCGTCTAAGAGGTCCAGGTCGGCTCGCAGCTGTGCAGAGTTGCTTGCTTCATCGACTGCCATGATCCGGGGTGAGGGGATTCCAATTTCCAGGGGAATGACGGCCTCCGCGCCGTATGTTAGATTAAATGGTGACTCTCCCATGGGAATTCTTTTTGTCGTTCGGTGGGCCCAAAGAACGCTCGGCAACTAATCGACCCATAATCCCTTGGAGGAGTTATCGAGCCATTTCTTGAGGCCGTCGAGGATTTGGCAGTTCGCGTTCTCTGCCTGGCCATTTGACTGTGGGTGGCACACCGAGGAGAAGTGCTGCTGGATCCCGAGATCTCCGCAGAACTTTCGGAAATGTTTACCTGCGAATTGAGTTCCATTGTCCGTGACGAGCACCTGTGAGATCCCGAACCGACAGACGATGTATTTTCAGAAGAACTGTTGGGTCTGCTGTTCGGTGATGTTGCCAATGGCTCGGCCTCGATCCACTTTGTGAAGTAGTCGATCGCCACTATGAGAAATTTTCGCTGGCCCGTTGCCTTTGGAAATGGACCTACCAGATCCAACCCCCACATTGCGAAGGGGGTCGGACTGGCCATGGAACGGAGGTTTGCTTGCGGGGCCCTTTTCACAGGGGAGAACCGTTTACAGGGGCCACACTTCTTCACTAGGGCGAGGGCGTCTTGCAACATCGTGGGCCAGTAATACCCGTGATTCAAAGCCTTTCGTGCGAGCGAGCGACTTTCCATATGGCACCCGCCGATCCCCTCATGCAGCTCCTTGAGGGCGTACTTTGCTTTATCCGGGGTCAGGCAGCGGAGGTAGGGTCTGCCATCTGTTGTTGTGTATGACCTTTTGAAGAGGGTTGCGTCGATCACGGTGAACCTTTCTGAACGGAACCTGACCCACCTTGCTTCAGCCCGGTCTTCGGGGAGCTGTCCCTTGATTAGAAATTTTTCTTGATAGGAGTGGTCCAGTTGGCGGGAAGAGCTCCGTTTTCAATGCAGAGAGTCTCGGGGAAGTCTGTACTTGGCTTGAGGAGAACTTCGATCAGGACTGTGCGGTCGAGGCCTTCGAAGGAAGAGGAAGCCAATTTTGACAGAACGTTAGCCTAAGCGTTATGCTCCCTGGGGATCCTCAAGACCACCGATTCGTCGAAGGACGACAATAGCCGTTGGACCACGGCCAAATACTTGATCATCCGATCGTCACGGGCCTCGTACTCCCCGGTGATCTGGTTGACCACGAGATGAGAGTCACTGAAGGCCCTGATCTGTCTAGTGCTGGCCTGATGGGCCAGGGTGAGCCCAGCGATCATGGCCTCGTACTCTGCCTCGTTATTAGAGGTCGAGAAGTTGAGGCGGAGGCAATACTGAAGGAGGAAACCATCGGAACCTCGCAGAATGATGCCCGCACCACTCCCCGCTTTGCAGGAGGAACCATCGACGTAAACTTCCCACGCCTGGTCAGCCTCCTTACTTTCGGGTTGCTCGGAGATGGTGCATTCTGTGATGAACTCGGCGAGGGCCTGTCCTTTGATAGCTGTCCTGGGCTGATAGCCGATGTCGTATTGACTGAGCTCGATCAACCATTTGACTAGTCGTTCAGAGCTCTCAGGTTTATAGAGCATGGCTTTCAGAGGTTGGTCCGTGAGCACCTGGATTGAATGTGCCTGAAAATATGGGCGGAGCTTCCGCTCAGCCATGACCAAGGCGTATGCTATCTTCTCCATTCTAGAATATCTAGTCTCGGCATTGAGCAGAACTTTGCTCACATATTACAGGGGCTTTTGGACTCCTTCCTCTTCTCGAACGAGGACAGCGCTGAGCACGTTCTCCGAAGCCGAAAGGTAAAGCCAGAGGGGCTCACTTGGTTCGGGCTTGCTGAGGAGAGGGGGGATGGCGAGGTACTCCTTCAATTGGGTGAACGCCTCTTACTGCTGAGTACCCTACTCGAATCCTCCGGTTCCGCGCAGTGCCTTAAAGAATGGGAGGGACTTCTCTCTGGACTTGGAGAGGAAACGACCGATGGCCACCAGTCTTCCCATTAGCCTTTGGACTTCTTTGATGTTCCTGGGAGGGGCCATGTCTATTATGGCCTAGATTTTTTCGGGGTTCGCCTCGATGCCGCGCTGGCTAACGATGAACCCGAGAAATTTTCCCGAGGAGACGCCGAATGCACACTTCGCCGGGTTGGGTCTCATGTTGTGGGTCCGAAGGACCCCAAAGGCCTCCTCCAGGTCGGCGACGTGATCCTGTCCCTGCTTGCTTTTGACGAGCATGTCATCAACATACACCTCCATATTACGCCCAATTTGATTCTTGAAGACTTGGTTAACGAGCCTCTGATAGGTAGCACCGACGTTCTTCAGTCCGAAGGGCATAACCCGGTAGCAATAAAGCCCTTGGTCCGTGACGAAGGACGTCTTGGCTATATGGGGAGGGAACATTCAGATCTGGTTATAGCCCGAGAAGGCGTCCATGAAAGAAAGGAGTTCGTGGCCCGATGTGGCGTCGATAAGGGCGTCATGCTGGGGAGAGGGAACGGATCTTTGGGGCATGCCTTGTTGAGGTCTGTAAAGCCTATACAGATCCTCCAGCTCCCGCTCGCCTTTCTGACCATCACGACGTTCGCCAACCACTCGGGGTAGCTGACCTCCTGTATGAAACGGGCGGACAAGAGTTTGTCCACTTCCGCATTCACCGCCTGCTGTCGCTCCGGGGCGAATTTACGTCGCTTCTGGAAGATTGGCTTTGAATCGAGGATCACGCTGAGTTTGTGCATGCTGAGATTCTCGGAGATACCGGGCATATCGGAGGGCTTCCAGGTGAAGAGATCGACATTGCGGTGAATGCAGTTGATCAGGGCAGATTTGAGGTTGGGATCGAGGGAGCAGCTCACTCGGAAACACCTTGACGTGTCCCCTGTCTCGAACGAGATATCTTCTAACTCGTCTGCTGGCTCTGGTTCTGGCTGGGTTCTCACGGGCTGTAGCTCGATAGTATTGAGGGGAAATACACCGCCCCCGATCGCCGTCATATAGCACGATCGTGCTGCTTCTTGGTTTTCCCGGACAATTCCGACACTGGTGTTGGTAGGGAACTTCATCTTCTGGTGGTAGGCCGAGGGAACCGCCTGGAGGGAGCAGAGCCCGGGACGGCCGAGTATGACATTGTAGACTGCCTTGACGTTCACAACCATGAAGTCCATTGACTTGGACCTTCGGTGTGGGGTCGTACCAGCTATGACGTCTGTTACCGCTGATTTCGGTGTGGGGGTAAACAGATAAGATTTGTGAGTTCGAGAAAACCTGAACAGCTGATCCAAGCCTTCTTACTCCTGCCGCAACCTGCAAGGAAGTGCGAGACACCGGGGTTGATCCCGGCGACGCACCCTCCGACGCTCTTGTCAGTAACCAGTGGTGATTAAAGAAAGAGCTTAAGGTGAAAAAAGAGTGATTAACCTGGTCATAGTGGCAGAGGGGAGGTATTTATAGTCGCCAGGGGAGTGATTAGAGGCCTGGTTCCCAGTGTAACTGCTAGGAGAAAAATCCTCACAGTCTGTTTAGGAAACTAACCCCTTGATTCCCGGTGAGAGCAAATCAGGTCCGTTGACTTGGTCAAATCAGTGGCCCTGATTTGTCTCTTGCTGGTCTGGGCTCGCCTCGAGTCAGGACCCGTGCCTAATCGGTGTGGACCCGTTCGTGGGTTATTGGGTCTCGTGCGAAGGAGATCCAGTACCCACTTTGGATCTACCTTGTATGTGAAATTACCATTTTACCCCCGAGTTTCGAGATTTGCGCCCAATCTGGACAGTTCCGATTTAACCTCATTTTTAGCCATATCACGAGCCCCCCACTCCTAAAGACTGAGTGTGATCAGCCTTTGAGGAGTAGTTTGACTGTTTTGGTGGATAGTGGAGTTGTATCGGAGTCCAAATGGAGGATTTCGAATCTCGAAGGGGGTAGTGAGGTAATTTTTTGATGCCGTGTGCTGTTCTCTAGCCATATCGAGTATTTGACGGCTTTTATCTATTTTTTCGGATTATTTATTTAATTTTGCGATGTGTTTACTAATCGTTAGGGGGCCTTAACAGTGCATTCTAGGCAATAATTGTTTGTTCGGGGGCTCAAAAATATACCCCCGAATTCTTAATTATTTTCTAGAATTTTTAGTTAATTTTCCCGAATTTTTGGCAGTTTTTTCGCAATTTTTAAATAAATAATCGATTAAAATAAATTAAAAATGATTTTAAATACCGATTTGTGACGTGGATCGATCTGGGCCGTTGATCATAGACGGGCGCGAATTTTTGAGAGATCCATCGGTCGTTATCGCTCGGAAGCTTTTTTCTCCGTTTGTGAGCTCGGAAAGGCACTTGCTCGGCCGCCGACCGGAGGGATGGGAGCTCGGCAGGCCGAGCGACGTGGCACAAACTGAGCCATTGGATGGCGACGCGCATCTCGAGACGGGCACATTTCCCAAGAAAATACTATCTTGTCGCCTAGTGTCCTCGGCAAGATCTGGGCCGTCTGATCGAGATCATGCGCGAAAGTTGAGGAGAAAGTGAGTTTTCTCCGTTTGCGAGCTTGGGAAGGCGCTTGCTCAGCAGCCGACCAAAGACAGGGGGTCACGACAGGTCGAGCGACGTGGCGCAATCTGAGCCATTGGATGCCGACGCGCATCTCCAGACGGGCACGTTTCCCAAGAAAACACTATCTTGTCGCCTAGTGTCCTCGGCAAGATCTGGGCCGTCTGATCGAGATCATGCGCGAAAGTTGAGGAGAAAGTGAGTTTTCTCCGTTTGCGAGCTCGGGAAGGCGCTTGCTCGGCAGCCGACCGAAGACAGGGGGTCTCGGCAGGTCGAGCGACGTGGCCCAATCTGTCTCGAGACGATCCTGTTCCCAAGGGCATTAATGGTGCTCCGGGGTTTGTGCGGCATTCCATCTTCCCCAGGTCATTAAGGATAACTCCTTCAATTAATGCGTGGCATTTCAACTTCCGAGGGTCATAATGGTCAGACCTTGGAGGAGAGCTTATAAGTACCCCACTCCCTTTGTCATTTCAATCGCAACAATGTAGAGTTTCAAACCTCGGAGGTATTGGCCTTGGGTAACTTATCTTTCGAGGTCCGAAGGGGTGGTTGCTCTTTTGCCTTTTTCTTCTCCCGTTCCTGACGGCCCCAAAGTGGATGTCAGGAGCGGGGGGGACGAGGCAGTAGTGGTGACGACCATAGTCCGGACCCGAGGGATGAGTTACTTCGGAAGGACGGGTGGTCGCTCTGTTGCCTTGTTCTTCTCCCGTTCCTCACGGCTCGAAAGGGGATGTCAGGAGCGGGAGAGGATAAGGCAGTAGTGGTGACGACCGTAGTCCGGACCCGAGGGGCGAGTTACTTCGGAAGGACGGGTGGTCGTTCTTCCGCCATGGTCTTCTCCTGACTCTGACTGCTCCCACGTGGGTGTTAGGGTCGGGGGAGATCATGGTGGAAGAGGTGATGATCCATGTCCGAAGCCGAGGGGTGAACTACCTCGGAAGGACGGGTGGTCGTTATTCCACCAAGATCTTCTGCCGACTCTGGTTGCCCCACAGTGGGTGTCAGGGTCGGCGGAGATCATGGTGGAAGAGGTGATGATCCATGCCCGAATCCGAGGGGTGAGTTCGTTCGGAAGGACGGGTGGTCGCCCTTCCACCATGATCATCACCCAATTTTGACTGGCCCGATGGGGGTGTCAAGATCGGGGGTGGTCATGGTAGAAGGGGTGATGACCCTAGTCCGGATCCGACGGAGGGGTTCACTTCGGAAGGACTGGTGACCGTTCTTCCGCCCAAATCTTCTCCTGACTCTGATGGCCCGGGTGGAGGTGTCAGGGTCAGGGGAAGTTTGGGCCGAAGGGCAGACCACCGAAGCCCGGATCCGAGGGACTGTGTGTTTCGGAAGGACGTGGGGGTCGCTCTTTCGCCTAGATCTTCTCCCGATTCTGACGGCCTGGGTAGAGGTGTCAGGGTCGGGGGAGATCTCGGCAGAAGGGTTGACCGCCGAAGTCCGGATCTGAAGGGGACGATCTGTTTCGGTAGGACGGGTGGTCGTTCTTCCACCATGATCTTCACCCGATTCTGAGGGCTCCAACGTGGGTGTCAGGATCGGGAAAGATCATGGTAGAAGAGGTGATGACCCTAGTCCGGAACCGAGGGACTGCAGCAGCTTCGGAATGATGGGCCTCTTCCCATCTCTGTCTTCCTTCCGGGCCGGCGGCTTCCGATGGTTGTCGGCCCGAAGGAGTTAGAGATGGGGGGTGTGCCGATCTGTTTTTGACCGGGCCCCGTGGGTTGGCGGAATACCGACCGAGACATGGGGCCTGGGGGGCACGCCGAAGGCGGTGCCTTAAAACATTGAATTAAAATTTTTTCTGGTTTCTTCAGACAGAGGTGGGGTATGGAGGAAGTGTAGGCCATCCGAGCAACTTGACGCAATTTGTAGCATTGGATGGCATCGCGCATCTCGAGACGGGCACATTTCTCGAGAAAACACTATCTTGTCGTCTAGTGTAGGCCATCCGAGGAGGACGACTCCGAGGAGGAGAGCGGGAGCGAAGGCGAAGGCGAAGGCGAGGGCGATGGCGAGGACAAGACCGGGGGGTCGACAGACCCGAACGACAAAAAGGTTGACCCCTGACCCGGTTGTCTCTTTTAGTCTTTTGTTGTTTTGTCTCTTTTTGTAAGCCTAACTGCGGACTGGCCACCGCTTTTGTAAAACTTTCTCCTCGGTTTTGAATGAAAATATTTTGTTTGGCCGAAATTTATCCAAGTGTTGAGTCTCGGATTTTGTGTTTGATTTGGCGTTGAATTCTCGGATTTATCCAAGTGTCGGGTCTCGGATTTATCTCTGACTTTCAGGTAAGGTTCGGTCCGATTACGGAGGTCGCACACCTTCGCAAGGAGCTGGCCAAAACGAGGGGTGAGCTCTCGAACAGCCGACAGAATCAGTTTCTCATGCTCTTGAAGCTGGAGGAGACGAAGGCAGCTGTGCGGAGGTATTGTCGCGAGCTGTGGCAACTGCGGAAGTACCCCCAAGCCCCTTGTCCCGAAGGCGAGGTCGAGCGGCTCCGTAGAGAGCTTACTGCCGCCGAGCAGAAGAATGTTGAGCTTTTGGTCGAGGTCCAACACATGGAATTAGCGGAGAAAGAACGCTCGGCGGCGGAAGAGAAGCTAACTTCCGAGCTAGAGAAGACATCGGCCGAGCGTAAGAGGTTGTTGGCCGAGGTCGACAGGCTCAGAAGGATCACGATAGATAGGGGGATCGAGGTCACCCACTTCCGACGGCTCGCGACCGATGGCGCCAACGTCTCTGGCTCGTCAAGGCCTTCTCGTCTGAAGAAGTTGGCGAAGGACGACGCTCTCAGAGACAGAATCATTGAACTGGAGGAAAAGGTCGCGTCGCTCAAGCCTATGCCGGAGAGGGCTAACGTCCGCAGTACGTCGTGCACTCGCGAAGAGAGCGAGAGAGGGATTTCTTTTTACGAACTCGCGACATGTTTACCTGCGGCTAGGCGAAGCCCTGCCGACGCTCAGAGTAGCGCAGCCGTCTCGTCGAGCGGTGCCTCGGCCGGCGCCACAATTAGGGTCAGCAGCGAAGGGGGTTCACGCTTCGTTGGTTTAGGATCGAGTTCGGAGGGCAGGCCTCGTCGTCCTCGCGTTTCCTTAAACCGAAGCGTTCCCCTTCCGAAGAGGCCCTGATCATGTCGTTTTATGTTCCTTCTGATTTGTTGTAAAACTTTGTAGTAGAGTCGGTCTTGATGTATGTGAAGCTACTATATACGAGTTTGAAAGTTTGATTGGACAATTCTTCAAGTCTTGCGCCTCGGAAGTGTATTGAAACCTTGCCATTCATTTTCCTTTCTTTTCAGCTCCTGGTGTCAGACCAATACACCGATCCCAACGGCTCGGACAATGAAGCTGATGCCGAAGTGAGCTCCGGGGTGGCAAAGTCATGCTCGTCAAAGTGCCGAGAGCGGCGTCGTGGAGTGGAGCTGGGGTTACGTCGAGCTGAGAGCGAGCGGGCCCACCTTCAGTCCGTCCTCGGCCAACGGGACGCCGAGATCCAACGCTTGGAGAGTAGGATCATCGAGGCGACCTCTGCAGGGGGAGACGAGGACTCACAGACAGCTTTTAGCAACGCTCTTCGGGTTCAGTGTATTCGGCACAATCAGTCGAAGATATTAGCCAAGCGGGACGATTTGCTCTCCGAGATCCAGCACTTGCAGACTGTGGAGGCGAAACTTCGGAAGGAGGCGGAGGGGCTAACAGCCGAAGTGGAAGGGTTGGCGACCGAAGAGTCCAGTGAAGACATTTTTATTTCGCTTGTGTGTGTGTCGGCCGTGCCGAGGTCCTCGAGCTGAGCACTTGGTGCCGTCGGCGAGATCCTCGAGGCGAACGAGCTATTGACGGGGTGCTACCTTGTCGTTTTAGCGATTTTGACAATATCTGGGCCGTCTGATGTTGGCACGAATCTCGAGGCGGCTCAGTTCCCAAGAAAATGCTATCTTGTCGTTTAGCGTCGGTGGCAAGATCTGAACCGTTGGATGTTGGCACAAATCTCGAGGCGGCTCAGTTCCCAAGAGAACGCTATCTTGTCGTTTAGCGTCGGTGGCAAGATCTGGGCCGTCTGATCGAGATCATGCGCGAAAGTTGAGGAGAAAGTGAGTTTTCTCCGTTTGTAGGGTCGGAAAGGCACTTGCTCGGTAGCCGGCCGAAGGCGTAGGGCTTCGGGCTTCGGCTGCTAGGCAAGATTGCTCGGATTATGTGGCCGAACGTAGCTTCGGTATCCCTCCACTGGCGAAGCTGCGGGGTGGACCACTCCCAGTCTGCCGCGAAGCAAGCTTGGGGGGACTCGGAGCCAAGTGTTGGACCCCAGGACCATCGTTGTAGTTTGACGGTTGTGGGAGCAATTCCGAACGGCGATCTACCCCTGGCTCGGCCGAGGAGGTAAAGTCGAGCCGAGTGTTGGACTCCGAACCATCGGTGTAGTTCAACGGTTGTGGGAGCAATTCCGAACGGCGATCTACCCCTTGTTCGTCCGGAGGCGAGCTGAGGAGGTAAAGTCGAGCCGAGTGTTGGACTCCGAACCATCGGTGTAGTTCAATGGTTGTGGGAGCAATTCCGAACGGCGATCTACCCCTGGCTCGTCCGAAGGCGAGCCGAGGAGGTAAAGTCGAGCCGAGTGTTGGACTCCGAACCATCGGTGTAGTTCAACGGTTGTGGGAGCAATTCCGAACGGTGATCTACCCCTGGCTCGTCCGGAGGCGAGCCGAGGAGGTAAAGTCGAGCCGAGTGTTGGACTCCGAACCATCGGCATAGTTCAACGGTTGTGGGAGCAGTTTCAAACGACGGTCTACCCCTGGTTCGTCCGGGGACGAGCCGAGAAGGTGAAGTCGAGCCGGATGTGGACTCCGAACCATTGGTTGAAATCAAAATTTAAAAAGCAGATGATAAGAGGGGAGAGACGCATGCAAATTCACAAATACGAAAGAGCTTTCTTTATTGATAATCGACGGCGAACCGTTTTACATAGTACAATTTATGAAAATAGGTTACAAGTCAGAGGACAGGAATGGCTCGATATCCTATGATACTTAGAGTGGCGCCGGAGCGCTTTCTTGGTATTTTAGGAGGTGGTCGGCATTCCAGGTCCTCGGAATTTCTCTGCCCTCTAGATCTTCAAGACGATATGCTCCGGGCCGAACTACCCTCGTGATCCTGTACGGCCCTTCCCAGTTCGGAGCCAGCTTGTTCTTCTGACTGGGGAAGGATATGGCCAGTTTTCTCAAGACCAAATCCCCTTGCTTAAGGTTGGTGGGTCGGACCTTCTTGTTGTATGCCAACTCGACCCTTCTTCAGTAATTCTGCTGCCGAATTGATGCTCTTTCCCTCAGCTCATCTATCAGGTCTAAGTCTGCTCTGAGGTCCCTGGCATTCTGTTCTTCGTCATAGGCTGTGAGCCGAGGGGAAGGTATTCCGACCTCGAGAGGTATCACGGCCTCGGATCCATAGGTGAGGTTGAAAGGGGACTCGCCTGTGGGGGTCCGCTTGCTCGTGCGGTAGTTCCATAGGACGTTGGGGAGTTGGTCGACCCATAAGCCTTTGGAACTTTTGTCCAGCCTTTTCTTGATGCCTGCGAGGATCTGCCGATTAGCGTTCTCTGCCTGTCCGTTCGATTGAGGGTGGGAGACGGACGAGAAGCGCTGCTAGATGGCAATGTCGTCGCACAGAGGTCGGAATGCCGCGCCAGTGAACTGAGTCCCGTTGTCCGTCATGAGGACACGGGGGACGCCGAACCTGCAGATGATGTTCTTCCAGAAGAATTGTACCACCTTGTTCTCGGTTATTGTGGCGAGGGGCTCGGCTTCGACCCACTTCGAGAAGTAGTCGATGGCTATGACCAAGAACTTGAATTGACCCGGAGCCGGAGGGAAAGGCCCTAGTAAATCCATCCCCCACATTGCGAAGGGGATAGGACTTGATAGGGAGGCGAGGTTGGCTTGAGGGAGGTGACGGATGCTGGAGTGTTTCTGGCAAGAGTTACATTGCCGAACATGTCGCTCGGCGTCTTGAAGGAGGGTCGGCCAGAAGTATCCGTAATTCAAAGCTTTCCGGGCCAAGAACCTGGATCCTGAGTGTGCCCCGCCGACGCCTTCGTGGAGCTCTTGTAAGGCATAGCCGGCCTGTTTTGGAGAGAGGCACCTTAGGTATGGTCGGCCGTCTATTTGAGAGAAGGAGCGTTTGTATAAGATACCCTCGATCAAGACATAGCGCTCGGCCCGAGTTCTGACTCGGCGTGCTTCCTTGGGATCCTCGGGCAGAACCCCGTCCCTCAAGAATTCCACCAACGGCTTCATCCAATTATCCTGCAACATGACCGGTAATGACTCCACCGAGCCGGGTGTCTCGTCTTCTATGCTCGGCCTAGAGAGGACTTCGATCAGTACGGTCTGTTCGAGACCTTGTAGGGAGGATGAGGCCAATTTGGAGAGGGCATCGGCCTGTGATTCTCTTCACGAGGGACCCGCTGGATAAGCGCCTCCTCGAACCGGCTCATGAGGGCCCGAACCTTAGCGAGGTACTTCGCCATCCGCTCGTCTCGGGCCTCGTACTCGCCCAAGACTTGGTTCACGATAAGCTGGGAATCGCTGTGGATTCGGAGGTGCTGCGCCCCAGCACTTCGTGCAAGTCCGAGACCAGCAATGAGTGCCTCGTACTCCGCCTCATTGTTCGAGGCCTTGAAGTTCATACGGATCGCGTACTGGAGGACGAAGTCGTCAGGGCCATTCAGGATGATGCCGGCGCCGCTTCCTTCGTTACAGGAGGATCCGTCCACGAAGACTGTCCAAATGGGGGGTCCATTCGAGATGGGGCCGACCTCAGGGATAGTGGACTCTACGATGAAGTCGGCGAGGGCCTGCGCTTTAATTGCCGTCCGAGGCTGGTAAGAGATGTCATGCTGGCTCAGCTCTATGGACCACTTCATTAGCCGGCCTGAGGTCTCAGGCTTGTGGAGGATCTGCTTTAGGGGTTGGTCGGTGAGGACAACGATCGAGTGGGATTGAAAGTACGGCCGAAGCTTCCTTGCTGCCATGACTAGGGCGTAGGCCATCTTCTCTATCTTCGGATAGCGGAGCTCGGCGTTCCGAAGCACCTTGCTCACGTAGTAGATGGGCCTTTGGGCCCGTCCTTCTCTCTTACCAAGACAGCACTTAGGGTCTGCTCGGAAGCAGCCAAGTAGACGAAGAGAGTCTCGCCCGGGACCGGTTTGCTGAGCAGAGGGGGGTTCACCAAGTAGGCCTTCAGTTGGTCGAACGATTCCTGTTGTAGTTGGCCCCATTCAAAACCCTTAGCCCCCCTGAGTGCTTTGAAGAAGGGGAGGCACTTTTCCCCCGACTTCGAGAGGAACCGACCGATAGCGGCGAGCCGACCAGTAAGCTTCTGCACCTCCTTGATGTTCCGAGGCGGGGCCATGTCTAATATGGCCTTAATCTTCTCGAGATTAGCTTCGATTCCTCGTTGGCTTACCATGAAGCCGAGGAATTTTCCCGAAGAGACCCCGAACGCACACTTGTTCGGGTTCAGCCGCATGCTGTGCCTTCTCAACACGCCGAAGGCCTCCTGGAGGTCGGCCACGTGATCAGTGCCTCGGACGCTTTTGACGAGCATGTCGTCAACGTACACCTCCATGTTCCGGCCTATCTGGCTCTGGAAGACCTTGTTGACGAGGCGCTGGTAGGTGGCGCCCGCATTCTTCAACCCGAACGGCATGACCCGGTAGCAGTAGAGGCCTTGATCGGTGATGAAGGAGGTCTTCGGAATGTCCGGAGGGAACATTTAGATTTGATTATAGCCTGAGAAGGCATCCATGAAGCTGAGGAGCTCATGGCCCGAGGTGGCGTCAATGAGGGTGTCGATGTTTGGAAGAGGGAATGGGTCCTTCGGACACGCCTTATTCAGGTCGGTGAAGTCAATGCATATTCTCCAGGAGCCGTTGGACTTCTTGACCATTACAACATTGGAGAGCCACTCGGGGTAGTTTACCTCCTGTATGAACTTGGCCTTCAGCAGTTTATCCACCTCCTCCTTAATGGCCTGCTGTCGCTCGGGAGCGAACTTTCGTCTCTTCTACTGAACCGGTTTGCACCCCGGTTCGACACTTAGGCAGTGGACGAGCAACTCCTCGAAAATGCCGGGCATGTCCGCGGCCGACCATGCAAACAGGTCACGGTTATCCCGGATGCATTTAATCAGGTCAGAGCACAGCGCAGTCGGCAAGGACTTGCTGATGAGGAACTTTCGGCTCGGGTCCTCGTCCGAGAAGAGCACTTCTTCTAACTCGTCTGCCGGCTCGGACGTTGGCCGAACTTTCGGCTCGGGGATTTCTAGTGTCTCGAGCGAAAGCACTGGTCCCCCAGTGGAAGTCATGTAGCACTTCCGGGCTGTCTCTTGGCTTCCCCTGACTTCCCCTACTCCTGACCGAGTGGGGAACTTCATTTTGAGATGGTACACTGAGGGGACGGCTTCCAGGGCGGCTAGGCCGGGTCGGCCCAGAATGACATTATACGCTGTCGGGACGTCGACGACCATGAAGTCCATCGGCTCGGTCCGGGTAGTAGGGGTGCTTCCAGCAGTCACGTCTAGGGTTATCACCCCCTCGACAGTTACTGGGACCCCCGTGAACCCGTGGAGTGTGTAACCGGCCGGCTTGAGACGGTCCCGGGACAGCTGCAGGACTCGGAAGGCCGAGAGAAAGAGGATGTTCACCGAGCTCCCGTTATCTACTAGGACCCTCTGCACCTTGAAGTTGGCCATGCGAAGGTCAATGACGAGGGCATCACAGTGGGGAGTTCGGACCCCTTCGAGGTCCTCATCGGAGAAAGTCACCGGGACTCCGAGGCCTTTCGGGGGAGGGGCGCTGTGAACCGAGTTGACCTCCCGGACGAAGGCCTTCCGAGAGGAGTTGGAGGAACCCCCCATAGGTCCTCCGTGGATGAGGTGCAGGACCTGCTCTTCCTCGAATTCGGGCGTCTCCTCGCGCCGTTCGGAGCGCTTGTTAGCCCCCCGAGGCGGAGGAGTGCCGCGATCCGCCCGATCGCTTGCCTTAACGAATTTGGCCAGTTGCCCCCTCTGGATGAGGGCCTCTATTTTATTTTTCAACGCCCGGCAGTCGTTGGTGTCATGGCCGTGGTCCCTGTGATAACGGCAAAACTTCTCCTTATTCCTCCTCTTAGCCGGGGTGTTCATCCTCGGAGCTGGAGGGATGACCCCCTCCTTCTCCACTTCCATCAGGATTGTGGAGACATTGGTGGTTAGGGGCGTGAACTTCTCGAACATAGGGGAAGGTCGGCGATGACCGCCGTTGTCCTTCTGCATCTTCTTCGATCCCTCCCCCTCGGTCGCCTTCCTCTTCGATCCGGAGGCCGATCCTCCAAAGTTCGGGAGGCACTCGGTCTCTTCCGCCCGGATGTACTTCTCGCACCTTAGGAGAAGGTCGGCAAAGTTGTGCGAGGGCTTCTTGGCGAGGGACGACCGGAGGTTGGAGTTGAGGACGTTCGATTGGAACGCAACAGTTGCCACTGACTGGTCTAGGGAGGCGATGGACCTGACTTCTGCGGTGAATCTCTTCACGTAGTCCCTCAGTTTCTCTCCCCTTTCCTGCCGCAGGTTAAGCAGGGAGAGGCTCGTCTTCTCGGCCCGCCTGCTACTCACAAAGTGAGTAATGAACAGCGTTTCGAACTGCTCGAACGAGAAGATGGAAGAGGGGGCGAGCCTGGAGTACCACTCCCGAGCCGACCCCCGAAGGGTGGCGGGGAAGGTCTTGCAGAGCATAGCGTCGGAAGCTTGATGGATCAGCATTAATGTCTTGAAGCTTTCGACGTGATCAACTGGGTCGGACTCCCCTGAGTACGTTTCAAACTGCGGGGGTTTGAAACCTCTCGGTATGGGGGCCTCCATGATCGTCCGAGAGAAAGGGGGTCTGCTGGGCCAGACCGTCCCTGCTCTGGACTCCTCCTCTCTGTCCATGCGACCAATGCGCCTCTCCACCTCATGGAGATGGCGGTTGAGGGCATCGTCCCTCCGCTGGTAATCATACGACCCCCCGGACTCTTTCTCATAGGAAGGGGAGCGGGGACTGCGGCGTCGGTAGTCCTGGGATCGGCGAGGACTGTAGTGCTGCTGCTGGCGACTGGGAGCCGGGGTAGGACTTCGGGATCGGCGTCGAGGACTGGGAACCCTCGGGGGCATTGGAGCCCTCTGGGCATTTTGGATGTTCTGCCGAAGGTTGAGAGCCTGCAGTACGGTGTCTTGAAATTGTAGGAACTCGGCACGGGTGATGGGCGCGTCATTGTTCCTGCGATGATGCCGATCCGCGGGGGAATGTGGCCTCCTCCTTCGGCGCTCGGGCGATGCCGCTCGGCCCCTTCGATCCGAAGACCGTCTGCCGTCTCGGCGGTGAGGCGACCACTCACCACGATGCTGGCGGGAGGCTCCCTCTCGGGCCCGCCTCTCGTCTAGGTGGGTGCGGAGGTCTTCATCTTTCTGGCGGTTCAGGATCGTGTTGCGGAGGTCGGGGTGATGAGAAGCCATTGAGTCCGAGGACTCATTATGGACCGAGACATGGTCCGGGTTGAGGGGCTGCTTCTGTCTCCGACCGTTATGACCGGCAAGGCCATTGGTCGGTTGCTGTTTGGGAAGAGGAGGTTGGCCCTGCGGGGCCGGTGGAGGAAGTTCGGGCTGTGGAATAGGATTGGCAGGGGCTTCCTCTGTAGGGTCGGCGGGATTGGTCCCGCGATTGGACCCTCTAGATCTGACCTTCTTTGGAGGCATGGTTGGAGGGGACGACAAGGAAGGGGCTGAGGCTGTTCGTGTGGTTGTTCCCACAAACGGCGCCAATCTGTTACCGCTGATTTCGGTGTGGGGGTAAACAGATAAGATTTGTGAGTTCGAGAAAACCTGAACAGCTGATCCAAGCCTTCTTACTCCTGCCGCAACCTGCAAGGAAGTGCGAGACACCGGGGTTGATCCCGGCGACGCACCCTTCGACGCTCTTGTCAGTAACCAGTGGTGATTAAAGAAAGAGCTTAAGGTGGAAAAAGAGTGATTAACCTGGTCACAGTGGCAGAGGGGAGGTATTTATAGTCGCCAGGGGAGTGATTAGAGGCCTGGTTCCCAGTGTAACTGCTAGGAGAAAAATCCTCACAGTCTGTTTAGGAAACTAACCCCTTGATTTTCGGTGAGAGCAAATCAGGCCCGTTGACTTGGTCAAATCAGTGGCCCTGATTTGTCTCTTGCTGGTCTAGGCTCGCCTCGGGTCAGGACCCGTGCCCAATCGGTGTGGACCCGTTCGTGGGTTATTGGGTCTCGTGCGAAGGAGATCAAGTACCCGCTTTGGATGCACCTTGTATGTGAAATTACCATTTTACCCCTGAGTTTCGAGATTCGTGCCCAATCTGGACGGTTCCGATTTAACCCCATTTTTAGCCATATCAACGTCTAAGGTAACGATCCCCTCTATTGGCACCGGGACGCCGGAGAATCCGTGCAATGTGTATCCGGCTGGCTTTAGCTTATCTCGGGAGAGCTTCAAGTTCTCGAAGGCCTCCAGGAAGAGGATGTTTACCGAGCTTCCGTTGTCAACGAGGATGCAGCGGACCTCGAAGTTCGTCATACTGAGGCTGATGACGAGGGCGTCACAATGCGGGAGCCGAACTCCCTCCAGGTCTTCTCCCAAGAAGGATACAGGGAGTTACTGTACCCGGGGAGAGAGGAGGCCCTGGACGGCGTTGACATCTCGGACGAACGCCTTGCGGAAAGTGTTGGACTCCTCTCCCATAGGCCATCTGTGGACGCAATGCAGGATGGCTTGACCCTTAGGTTCTTCGGGCTCCTGGTCCCGCTCGGGTTGCTGTCTGAGTGCTCGAGGAGGAGGGGAAGCCCTCCTGTTCCTCGTATCCCTCTGGTCCTGAGCACCTTCCCGTTTGAACTCCCAGAGGTACCCTCATTGGATGAGGGCCTCGATCTCGTCCTTCAGGGCATGGCAATGGTCCGTATCATGCCCGTTGTTCCGGTGGAAGCGGTAGTAGAACCGCTGATCCCTCTTCTTGCTGTTGTTGTTGGTCGGCCAAGGGGGGAATTGCACGAGGTCCCTGTCTTCAATTACTCGGAGGATGGTTGATACATTCTGTGTCAGCGGAGTGTATCACTCTAAGCGAGGGACCGGGGGGACCCTTTTCGGGGTGCCCCCGTCTCTGGGACTTTCTTTGCTGGCTCGGCCTCGTCGGCCTTGCATTTTCCCTTCTCGGGAATTTCTTTTGAGTCCTCTAGAATCAGGGCCTCCTCAGCCCGAATGTATTTTTCGACACGATTCAAGAGATCGGGGAAATCTATCGGGGGCTTCTTCGCCAGGGAGGCCTTCAGCTAGCCATGCCGGACGTTGTGTCGGAATGCTGCCGAGGCGACCCCTGGGTCGAGGGATGAGACCGACCTTGCCTCAGTGGTGAACCTTCGGACAAACAACTGGAGCGACTCCCCTTCCTTCTGCCGGAGGCCCAATAGGGACGCACTTGTCCTTTCGGCCTTCCGACTGGTAATGGAGTGGGCGAGGAAGTTTCCCTCTAGTTGGTCAAAAGAATTGATGGAGCCGGGGGTGAGCTTCGAGAACCATTCCCGAGCCGGACCCCGGAGGGTGGCGGGGAAGGCGCGGCACAGGAGGGGATCCAATGCACTGTGAATCATCATGAGGGTCTTGAAGCCCTCCATGTGATCAGCAGGATCACCCTCACCGTCATAAGTCTCGAATTGAGGTGGGCGGAAGTTCCGGGGTATTTCCGCCTACAAGATGACGGTGGAGAAAGGGGGTCGGATGGGCCTGTATCCCTGGTCCGGCCTCAGACCGCCGTCGCCGAAGTGGTCGAGGCGGTCTTCCATTTCTTGGAGGCACTTCAGGATGTCATCGTCATACTCTGGCTGGGCTGTCGGGACGTGAGACATGCTGGCCTCGGCGTCCAAATGTGTATGAGAGCGACGGACGGTCTCATCGATGGGGGTCCCCCGGATAGCCTCCATGATTTCTTTCCGGAAGTCTTGGAACTCCTGGTGGGTGACTGGAGCTCGCTCAGCTCGGTTTTGCTGAGCCTGTGGCCGCCGGCCTACGCGACTGAGGGCCGGCCCCCGCCCTAGGGACGGAGGTGTGGGATGGTTCGAGGCCGAGTTGGAAGCGGCCCCTCCCCTAGACCGGCTCACATGCCGATTCTGGATTACCCCTCGTAGGTCGGGCTGGACCGGACGGGAGGTACCCTGTTGGTATCCGTGACTGACCCCCGGGTTGTTGGATCCATGAGCATCGACGGCGACACCCTGAAGAGGCACGTCTTGGCGACGTGCAGAGGTAACAGCTTTCCTGGCCTTGGGTGCCATATGAGCTTGGGATGACGGGGTACCATTGATGGCTGAGCTCAGGCTGGAGTCTACACTAGAAGTTTTCCACAGACGGTGCCATCCTGATGTGGTTTGTTTTTGGGGGGAGTGTGGATGCACCAGGCGTGAGTTCTACTCGATTTGTATTGGTGGAGGAACCTCTAGAGCGGACGGTGGTCCCGACCCTCGGCTGGAGGAACGAATCGAGAGCATGCGAGAGTGAGGTGGAGATTGGAGGCTCGGCTCGGATCTTGGATGCTCGAGTCCTGTGTACCTGCACACGGTCTGGAACACCGGGATTGGTCCCGGTGGCAGACCCTCCGACGATCTAGTGAGCTACTGAGGGAGAATAACAGTAACTAGGGTTTGAGGGGCAAAAGATTGATTACCTGTGGAAGGGGTAGAGGATCTAGTATTTATAGAAGAAGTCAACCGGGCCTGGACCCATTTGGGGCCGGGTCTGGACCCGGTTGCCCATGGGCCTGATGTGGCATAAGCCCAGGAGGTTTAGGGCTGACGTGGCGGAGACCTGGGCGGTTTCCAGGCTAACGTGGCAGGGGCCCAGGCGGTTTATGCGCTAACATGGCGGACCCAGATGATCCTGCGGTGCACGCTTTATGAGGGGATCCTGTGGCCCAGGAGGGGCCACGTCATCTGACCCATATCAACAACATATGGTTTTCTTTCTAACACAGAATTGGATTGTGAAGCAATTACAGCTCAGAGGAACAAGAAGATAATGTTTTTTGTTGTTTCTGTTCTTTTCTTTGTGTGTCAGAAACAATTATCGGTTTCTGTAGGGCTTTGATTCTCTGCTAGTTGATTAGTTGATATTCAGTCAGGCGGTGTTTGGTTCATTGTGATTTGTGAGTAGTTGAATTTGCATGATCCTTTAGCTGCAATAACTTCTTTTTTTTTTCCTTTTTTTTAAAAGATAAAAGGTGACCTCGTCACCGTTTCGTTAATGAAAAGTTAATGAAATAAAGTAGTACTGAAGTCATACAGTATTGAAGCCAAAGTTTTGCAGAACTCGGCCCCGAGTACTAAATCTACAAAAAACATCTGCAAATCCAAGTACAAAAACGAAAAATACAATCACTAGGGGACTACAAATCACTCACAACATTGTAGCAAGCCAAGCTCCACACTCCCTTCATGTGATCTACTACTCCATTCGAAGCCTCTTCTTGATACCTGCTTGTCCTGCCCAGAATTGAATAAAGGCAAACATTTTATGCATCATAAGTATTGCTGCTTATTTTGGTGTGGGGGCAAATAGATGGTGAGTTTATATATGAAGAAAACTACTAAAGATCTAACCTTTGATTGTCACCGTAAAAAGTAGTTAGAGCTCCCGAGAGTAGATCTGGATCGTTGATTGAACACAGTGATATGAATCCGACGGTTGCTGACGCGGCTGATGGACCTGCAAAAAACCTGAAACACCGGGGATGGTCTCGGCGACAGACCCTCCGACGGTCAAGTTAGAACCAGAGAGAGAAATAGAGAGGGAGTTTCAGAGAGAAATTGCAAATTTATTGATTCCCTTCTGCCTGAGGAGGAGGGTATTTATAGGCCTGTGAAACAGTTTAGGAGATTGACATGGATCTGTTAGGTTAATATGAATCCATTATCTCTTGTTGATTCTCCCTCTTAAGAGATAAGACTATTTTGTGTGGGGATAAGAGATTTGACTTACAGCCCTCATGAGCTGGATGTAATGGGCCTAGTCGCTTTTAATAGGCTTGAGAACGGCCCATGTCTTTTAGATAAGCATGAAGAAGTTCTGGACCTATTAAAGAGACCCGTTATGACTAATCTGCCTGTAGAAGCTTTAGGATCTATGCTGGAATAGTACGACCCTAATTTGCTGCGATTTTTACCATTATCATAAGCCCCTCACTTCCAGAAAATAATTTTCTTGGCTTTTAGGAAATAGTTCGCTTTATTTTAGAATTCTGGAATACAATCTTAGCTTTTAGGGACGATCGAAGATACCTAGAACTGATCAAAAGCTTCTAGAGGCTGTGAATATTTTCCTGAAATTTTCTGAATTTTTCTGGAATTTTCCATAATTTCCCCTAATTTAAAATTGCTTTTTCCAATTTTTTAAAATTAATTATTCCAAATTTAATTATTTTTTGGAAATTTTAATTAATTTTCAGAATTTAATAATTATTTTGGGAACTTTTAATTAAAATTTTGAATTTTAATTGAACTTTGGGAATTTTTTATTGATTTATCAGCCCGGCGCGATTTTTTGAGCGATCTGCAGCGTTAATCACCATTGGCTCGCCTGCTAAGTGGATTGGACGACCGTGATAGCATTGTGATGGTGATGAGCGGTGTGGTGCAATCTGGAGCGTCTATCAAGAGGGAGCTCGGATTTTTGAGGGATCGTACGGCTGAGAAGTAAGCGGAGCGATTGAGAAGAAAGGGGCGACATGGCTCGATCCCCTTCGCCCATTGTGATGGTGATGAGCGGTGTGGTGCAATCTGGAGCGTCTATCAAGAGGGAGCTCGGATTTTTGAGGGATCGTACGGCTGAGAAGTAAGCGGAGCGATTGAGAAGAAAGGGGCGACATGGCTCGATCCCCTTCGCCCATCTTGAGCTCGCTCGATTCTCTGAGGGACCTGATGGTTGTAGTGGACTACGAGAAGCCCCTAGCTCAGCCGACCATTTCACCAAGCTTTTTTAGCTGTTTTAGGTGATGGAGCTCGGCGAGGCTGCTTAGGGTGTGGGGTGGGGAGGGAGCTCGGCAGTGCTACTGTTAGTGAGCTACGAGGTCGGCAAACCTTGTTTTGGCTGGATATGAGCTCAGCGATGTTGTAGATCTCAACGAAGTGGGAGCTTGGAGCTGGGTGGAAGTGTTTCGGTAGCGATGTAAATCTCAGTGAACAGGGGAGCTCGGGCGAGTTTGGTGACGTGAAGTTTAGCGAACAAGGGAGCTCGGCGAGTTTGGTGACATGGAGCTTAGCGAATAGGGGAGCTCGGAGCTTCAGATGTTGGAGCGGTGAACTAGTCCTGGAGCTCGGCGAGGCTTGCTTCGGGTGAGAATGAGCTCGTCAAGCTTCTTTGCCGAGCTGATGGGTTGATGAGTTCGGAGCTTCGTGGCGACTTGTGTCTTCTCCGGCGAGTTCGTGCCTTGTTTGAGGCTTCGGAGCTTGGAGCTTGAAGTTGGGTTTTCGAACTTTTTCTCTTGCTGTTTGGAGAAGTGGAGCTCGATTCTTGTTGATCTCCTGCGTTCTTGAAGTCGAGTTGGCAGTTGATTTTAGAAGCTTTACTTAGAGCTTGTGTTGCCTCTGTTTTGGGTTTAGAGCTAGAAGACCTTGTTGTCCTTAGTCCTTTGAAGATGGGTATGATCAAGTGGTGCTTGGAGTTGGAGTTTGTGCTTGATCACTTCCAAAATTTTTGCGGGGTTCGGGTCTCGACGCTTGGTGATCCTCTCTGATGCCCTTTATGTAGTTAGGGAGCTGTTCTTGGATTTGGGTGAAGTTTGAGGTTGTAGTCTGAGGTGGAGCTAGGGATTGTCGAAGCTAGATAGTCTTGAGCTTGATCACCTGCTGGCTTGGAGTATGAGTGGATGCCTTGGTAGCTAGTGAATTTTATTGAATGGTTTGCATACCTTAACCGGTGATGCTAATACTTTTTTTATAGAATTTTACATAACAAACTAGATTTTATTGGTTATAAATCCTATCCTTTAGGGATACAGATAATTGCAGTTGCAGACCCATTCTTCTGGAGATCGGTTGTTGACTCGGTTGTATCTTTGCTGATCTTGAGGGATTGTAACGGATCGGGTACAGTCGACTGTAGTGTTCTATCAGTCGACTGTACCGAGAGTTTTGTTGAAAAAGTTGCAGGCTTATTCAGTCGACTGATTGGAAGCTTCAGTCGACTTATTTGAAGATCAGTCGACTGATTGAGGCTCAGTCGACTTAGTCTTAACATAGCTTGATCATCTCCTTGGAGCTTCTCCCTATAACCGAATTTTGAGGTTGGGTTTTTGCATGATTTTCTGATCTTTGGATGACTTTTGATAGCATATTTATGAGCTCGATATCGGGTTCGATCATGCTCAGGAGCATGGACAGCAAAAATAATTTGAAGCAAGTGTCATCTTGAAGCTTCGGGTTTGTTTGATCATCTTGGCACTTCGGGTTGGTTTTGGCCAAATTAGGGTTTTTGGCGGCTCCGAAGCCTTGTTAGGCTCAGGTTTTGGTAGTAGCCAACCTAGAGTCTTGGTTGATTCTAACAAGTTGGTGATCTTCTCGTGCTTTTCAACTCGTTATGTCGAGTTTAGTTTGGAGATTTCTTGAGTTTCTGCCCTCCAACTGTTTATTGAACCGTCTACCTCGTCAAATTGCTCTTTTGCCAATCAAATGTTGTGTTGTTCGATTGTTTTGTCGATCAAACGTCCCGCCGTTTGTTCTGCTGAACCTCTCTTTCGTCGACCAAGCGTTATGTTGTTTGCTTGTTTTGTCGATCGAGCTTTTGGCTATTGGATGAGTATTCTGTTAGTATAGGAGCTGAGTGCTTTGATCATTGAATCTTGTATATGTAGTTGACTTAGAAGAATTGTTGTAGAGACAAAATTTAGAAGGCGGTCGGACTGCAGACTTGCTATTTGATCCTAGCAAGTTTGTAGAGACGAATCTGGAACAGAGTTAGATGCAGAGCTTGTCATTTGATTCCGACAAGTTTGGAGAGACAACTTTGAGACGAGGATGGTGGTAGAACTTGTCATTTGATCCTGCCAAGTTTAGAGAGACAACTCTGAGACGGAGTTGAACGTAAAGCTCACCATTTGATCATGACAAGTTTGGATGGACAACTCTGAGAAGGTAGAGATTGTCGTTTGATCCCGACAAGTTTGGGCAGACAACTCTGAGATAGAGTTGGTCGTAGAGCTTACCGTTTGATCTCGACAAGTTTGGAGAGACAACTCTAAGATGGAGTTGGTCATAGAGCTTACCGTTTGATCTCGGCAAGTTTGGAGAGGTAACTCTGAGACTGAGTAGGTCTTAGAGCTTGTTGTTTGATCCCAACAAGTTTGGGGAGATAACTCTGAGATGGTGTTGGACGTTTGAACCTACTGTTTGCGCCCAGCAAGTTTTGTAGAGGCAACCCTAGGATGGAGTTGAACATTTGAACTTGTCATTTGCGCTCAGCAAGTTTGGAGAGGCAACCCTAGGATGGGGTCGATGTTGGACCTGTTGTTTGTGCCCGACAAGTGAGTAGAGGCAACTCTAAGCAAGCATGGTTGAACGTTGGGCTTGCCGTTTGATCCTAGCAATTTTGTAGGGACAACGCTGAGACATAGTTGAATGTTGAACTTGTCGTTTGATCCCAACAAGTTTTAGATGCAACTCTAGAACGAAGTTGATGTAGAGCGTATTGTATGAAGATAAGGGGTTGTTGGAAGGACTCGAGTGAAGAGAAGGGGGGTCAACGAGTTGTTGATGGAGCTCAGGCGGTAAGTAGGGAGTTAAACTCATTGTTTGGAGTCAACGAGTTGTTAATAGAGCTTGAACAGTGAGCAAAGCGCGAAACCAGTTGTTTGGAGTCAACGACTTGTTGATGGAGCTCGAGCAGAGAGCAAGACATTGAACTCGTTGTTTGGAGTCAACGAGTTGTTGATGGAGCTCGAGCGGTGAGCAAGACTTCGAACTCGTTGTTTGGAGTCAACGGGGTGCTGATGGAGCTCGAGCGAAGAGCAACGTGTTGAACTCGTTGTGTGGAGCGAACAGGCTATTGACGGTGCTCGAGCAAAAAGTCGATCATTGAACTCGTTATATAGAGTTAACGGGCTGTTGACGAAGCTTGAGCAATGAGCAGAGCGTCGTTGTTTGGAGTTAACGAGTTACTGATGGAGCTCAAGTGAGTAAGGCATCGAGGTCTTTGTTTGGAGTCAACGAGTTGTTGTCACGCCCCGCTTTCCAAAATACGGAAATACGAGTGCATGACGAAGCCCAGTGAATGATCTTAACATCATTCATAAGCTGTAGGATCGACTCAGCATCACAACAAGTATATAACAAGAGAGATATATAAAACCAAGCATGCATGAATAATTTATTAGCAACAGAAACAACTGAAATACGATAAAACATCCAAGTAGTTTCAAGTCTGAATCAAGTGAAACTCGGGAACAACAGCCCGTTACAAGTTCTCAATTTGCAAGAAATAATAATCCAAAAATAAACAAATAATGCAAGTAATAAATGTTCTAATCAAGTTTTTCTCCATGTGAAGGCTAGAACCTTTGTTCATCAATTCCTGCGGGAAGCTCGTCTCCAAAGTCTGTTTAATAAAATATAAAAAAAGGGAAAACAGGGAAAAACAAGAGAAAATGCCCTTAGTGCAAGTTAGGGCCACAAATAGTGAAAGCAAGTACAAGTATGGGAAACCAGGGGCTGAATCAAGAATGTAACAGGGATATAACAAGTAGTGGAAGAACCAAGAACTAGCTAACAAGAAGGATAACTCAAGTAAACAGGCTGGATAACAAATACTAGCGGTAAAACAAGTGGCAAGTGAACACATAGGGTATCTAACTTCAAGTCTAGTCTCAAATCTAGTGTCAAGTTGTCAGGTATCTAGGAACAAGTTGTCAAGTATCAAGTTTCAGGCTTCAAGTCTCAGGTATCATGTTTCATGTATCATATCATCCAGTATCAAGTGACAGGTGTCATGTTCAAGTTCCATGTTCAAGTCTTATAGTTATTACTATCTAGGTAGCACTTCATGCATCCATACTTTTACTACATGGTTGCTACAGTCAAATCAATTACGTTTAGACCTAGTAATGGAGTCTATAGGGCTGTGTACTCAGGTATCAAGCAAGCAGGTGATCAACCATGGGCTCTAGAGTTGGCCCCCGTAGGCTCTAGAGGTGGCCCCCGTCACCCATGACGTGGCACTTAGTTCTACGTAGCACTTAGTTCCATGTGATCTCAAGTATATATCATGTAATCATATAATGGGCTCTAGAGGTGGCCCCCGTAGGCTCTAGAGGTGGCCCCCGTCACCCATGACGTGGCACTTAGTTCTACGTGGCACTTAGTTCCATTTAACATACAACTTTGGGAAACACGGGCCCCCTTCCGAGTACACTTACCTATGTTGTCCACTCTATAGTCCTTCCCTCAACCCCGGCTTGTTACATTTGTTCAGGCAGATTTTGTGTTCTTATATTTATACATGTGAAACAGGGTTGAAATAATATAAATTAATTCTAAGAAAAATTGGAGATGTCCTATAGGGTGTCCAGCAACTACATATAAAATTTCGTGTCAAACGCTCGCTGTTTACATAGCTAAAATAATTTGCAAAGTAAATATATACAGCAGTTTTGCAAAACTGCGTCTACTAACACAGCTGCAGTATAACTGCCATAACTCCTAGACCGTAACCCCAAATTCGATCATTTTGGAGTCTATCGATATCTACACATCCGGATCTACAATTTCTATTCAGGGCTCGGGCCCAGATTCAAATGATAAAAGGGTCGAAACCACAAAAGAATATTCAGACAGCAACATGTAGAATTAACTTGCTAGTGTAGATTTCATGGAAAAATGTCATTTGGCGTCTAAGTTATTATGTGGCATCAATACATGATAATGGAGATCAAAACAGCAAATAATAAATGTTTTTCAAGTCATAATAGTTGCAAGTTCGTCAAAAATTGAATGTGACATGTATCTACAAATTTAGGGCTCCTTAATTCATATGTCTATGTGTTCATATGTTCAAGGGTAAAAGAGTCCAATAATTATAAATTAAATACAAGAAAATTTTGTGACTCTTAGATTTGTCAAATTGGAGGTTCAAGATTGATCTACAATGATATTTCAAAGAGGAATCACAATCTAACTATTTGTAGTATTTCAAGGGTGCTTGTACTAGAACAATAAAATGTACAAGGATACTTGCCTTAGATTGACGATGACTAGATCCACTTGTAGAAGCAATTTGGGTAGAAAAATCCCGGAAGAAGTCCTCAAAAAGCGCGTGCTAAAAATAACCGAAGATCGAGTTTTCCCCGCACACAGGATCGGCCCAGAACAGCAAACAGCGAGCGGATCTGGTGCGGCACGAACACGGGACAGCAACGGCAGCCAATCGGATCGTTTCCAACACAGCGGATCTGCGCCGAACACGGGACAGCGAATCTGGATCCGCTGTGGGCGAACACGAAACAGCGATCACAGGGCGCAGATCTTGGCGCGATCCGACAGTCCAAAATCAACCGCGCCTTTTTCCCCTTCTTCTTCTTCTTCGACGCTGTTCGAATAGGGAGATAGGGAGAAAGTGTGACGGCGACGCGGTGGAGCTTCGACGGTGGCACTACGTCGGGAAGCGACGCAGCGACGGCGGCACGGCAGAGGCGCGAGGGTGGACGGAAGGCGACGGCGGGTGCTGCTCTGTTCGTGGGTTCGAACAGAGGGTGAGAGCGAGAGAGTTGTTCGGTGGCGTGGGGTGTTGGCGATGCGACGGAGGAGGAGAGGAGGTCGAGGGGATGAGTTGGAGGCGGCAAAGTGATGGTGTAGTGGTCGGAGGGCGAGGTGACGGGGAAATGGTAATGGCGAGAGTGGGTTTGTTCGAAGGTGGGTTCGGAGTTTGGATTCGAAGGTGGTGGGTTCTGTGGTTGAAGAGATGGCGGAGGCGAGGGAGTTGTGGAGGTGGTGGTGCTGTGGGGGTCGGCGAGGCGAATTGGGTATGGCGATGGTGATCGGAGTGGAGGAAATTGGGTTCGGGAAGAAGGAGATGAGACGAAGGTGAGAAGGGAGATTAGGGTTTGATTAGGGTTAGGGTAGGGTTTAAATAGTAGGGTTTGTGGGTTTGCGGGTTCGTGGGTTTTGGGTATCCGATTCAAAAAGAGCCCAACAGAAGAAATGGTCAAAATACACAAAAATGGGGATTAGAGAGATAAATGAGAAGAATCGGTCCATTTCTCATGAAGAACGATACAAATGGCACACAATTGAGTTGAGACAAGAATAATAATTTTATTCAATCAGAACAAATTACATTATCTCAAATAGACGAGAGAGTACAATGAGGCACAAAACAGTACAAAATATAATTACGGGGAAATAGGAGTTACAGTTGTTGATGGAGCTCGAGCGGACGAGTTGTTGATGAAGCTCTAGCGGACGAGTTGTTGATGGAGCTCGAGCGGTGAGCATGGCATCAAACTCATTGTTTAGGGTTAATGAGTTGTTGATGGAGCTCGAGCGGTGAGCAGAGCGTTAATCTCATTGTTTGGAGTCAATGATTTGCGGATGGAACTCGAGCGGTGAGCAGAGCGTTAATCTCGTTGTTTGGAGTCAACAAGTTGATGATGGAACTCGAGCTGTGAGCAAGGCATCGAACTCATTGTTTGGAGTCAACGGGTTGCCAATGGAGCTCGAGCAGTGAGCAGAACGTTGATCTCGTTGTTTGGAGTCAATGATTTGTTGATGTAACTCAAGCGGTGAGCAAGACGTCGAACTCGTTGTTTGGAGTCAACGAGTTGTTAATATAGCTCGAACGGAGAGCAGAGCGTTGAACTCGTTGTTCGGAGTTAATAAGTTGTTGGAGGAACTTGTTTCGAGTCTTCTTGATATTGAAGTGAAGTCCTTTGTGTTTGTTCATCGTTGAAGTGATTCCATTCTTTCCTCTGCTAGAAAGTAGTCATGTACACCAAATGAGGTCTTCGGAATGTCGAGCTCACTTTCCTCCACGGTACGCTGCGCTTAACGGAGTTAGGACTTGTCCATTTGCACGGTGCGTTATGCGAGATGAAGTTGGAGCTTGTCCGGGTGAAGGTGGCAGGAAAGACTTGGAGCTTGCCCGCCTAACGAAGGCTTGTCTTGAATATCGTCAAGAGTTTAGGCAGCCCTGGGGAGTTGTTAGCTAGCCAGAGGGTTGTGAAGAGCTTTGAGTCACTTAGGAAGACCATCCCTTTTCATGTAGTCAAAAGGATGACTTGTAGAACATCTTGTTAAGTAGTGCTTATAAGACTTTTGTAGCGATGTTCAGGCACAAGACGTAGACTCATTGTAATTCTGCAGTTGTAACGATACTTGTTGTTTATGAAATAAGATATTATTTACATGTCTGTGTCTTGTTCTGTGAGTCGTCATCTTGGGGGTTGGCTAGTCGTAGGAGCTGCTCTTGGGGAGAGTTGGACTCCAGACTTACCATTTTGTACTTAGCTAGTTATGTGAGCAACTCTAGGGAAGAGTTGGACTCTGAACTTTTGGGTCCTCCAATAAATTGTGAGTCACATCGAGTTGCGAGTTGAACTTCAAATTTTGCTTTTTTGAAAGTTTGTTGGAGTAACTGCAATCCACAATTTTGGACCTCTAATATGTCTTCAAGAAAATTTAACTAGTTTCAGGAACATATCGAATGGCGAGTTGAGCTCTGAACGTTCTTGGTTGCAAGTTGATAAAGCAACTCCGGGCCATGGGTATGGATTCTGAACTTATTAGTTTAGGGATTTAACAAATTGCAGGAGCAAATCGAATGGCAAGTTAAACTCTGAACATGCTTTGTTGCAAATTACTAGAGTAACTCTGAGCCATGAGTATAGACTCCAAACCTGTCGTCGATGTGTTAACGAGTTGCAGGAGCAGATCGAATGGCAAGTTGAACTCTGATCATGCTTTGTTGCAAATTACTAAAGTAACTCCGAGCCATGGGCATGGACTCCAAACTCGTCTTATACAGATCTTCTAATGAGTTTTTTGTGTCGTTTTTATGAGTAAGCTTGGTATTTAATTCATTGTATGCATCCGTAGAGTTGTACAATAATTCTACAAAAATTAATACTAAATTTTATTAGAAAATAAAACTAAGCAGCTGCTCTAGTGGCTGACATTTATTACATGCAGTGACGGATAGCAAAAGTGGTCTTTATTGAAAAATAAAACTAAACGACTACTCTAGTGGTTGGCCTTTATTAGAATATATTGAAAATAAATAGAGGAGGCGGGCGTTAAGCGCCCTTGTTGAAGTTCATGAGGTGTTCCACATTCCAAGTCCCTGTTGATATCTCCTTGTCCCTGGATCTTCAAGTTGATGAGCTGTTAGGCGAACAACTTGGTAGACCTTAGCTAGACTTACTTGTTTTGCAGTGAGCCTCCCCTTGTTTTGCAGAGAGAATGGGAGATCTTCAAGTTTGCCAATGTGTTTTTGCAGGACTAGTTCTTTCCATTGAATGGGCGGAGTGGCTTCGGGCGAGGGATTCAGGTTTATAATTGTATTCTGCTGAGGAAAATTTTGGATCTGGTGGAAGATGACTTGGTAGGTTTGGAAGTTCTTGACAGGATTGTCTAGGGCGGTGGCTTCAAGCTTGTTTACAGCCTTGGAGTTACGGTGATGGTTTTTGTCGGTAGCTCCAAGGTGTCGAGGGGGAGAACCGAGCCCCCCATTATAGCGGTGTAGCATTCTCGTGCTGTCTGTTGGCTCCCTATAACGTGGCATACGCCTGCTGTTGTACAAAACTTCATTTTCATGTGGAAGGCGGAAGCAACTGCATTGAAGGCCACTAGGCCGAAACAGCCGAATATTGCGTTGTATGCGGCTATGACGTCGACTACCATAAAGTCCAGTGCATTTGTTCAAATAGTGGGGGCTTTTCCTACTGTCACATCGAGTGTGACGATTCCTTTTATTTGAACTGGTACACTGGAGAATCCGTGGAGTGTATAACCGGCTGGTTTGAGTCGGGATCGGGAGAGTTTCAGGCCATTGAAAGTGTTCATGAAAAGGATGTTTACTGAGCTGCCATTGTCCACCAGGATGCAGCATACCTCATGATTCACCATGCAATGATTTATGACCAGTGTCGCAGTGAGGTGTTCAGACGCCTTCTAAGTCCTTATCGGAGAAAGATATCGGGACTCCGGTGCTCATGGCAGGCGGGATGTTGTGTACCGAGATGACTTTCCTAACAAATGCTTTACGGGAGGAGTTGGAATCTCCCCCCATCGGACCTCTGTGAATGGAGTGGAGAATGGCCATGTTTCAGAGTCTTGCGATTCAGAGGGCCTCTCTCATTTCTTAACTTCCATGGGAATAGATGACACGCTTGCGTTGAAAGGAGTGAACTTGTCGAAGCGTGGTGCTCGAGGAAGACGGCGTTAAGCTGCACCGTCTTTCTGGAACTTCTTGGGTCCTTCCTCGCTTTCATTTTTTTATTTGTTCTTAGAAGGTGAATCATTGTTTCCTTGAGGATAAAGAGCATCCTCGACTCTGATATATTTGCCACTCCTTCCTAAGAGCTCGGTGAAATCTTTTGGAGGCTTCTTTGCGAGGGAGGCTTTCAAGACTTTGTGAGTGACGTTGTGGCAAAATGCAGCAGCAGCCACTGACGAGTCGAGGGAAGAGATAGACCTTGCTTCAGCTGTGAAGCGCTTGACAAAGTCCTTCAGCAGTTCTCCGTCCTTCTGTTTTAACTCCAACAGGGAAGCACTTGTTTTTTCAGCCTTGTGGCTAATAACAAAGTGCTCTATGAAAAGCTCATCAAGCTAATCGAAGGAGAATATTGACTTTGGAGTGAAACGGGAGTATCATTTCTCTTGCTGACCCTTTCAAAGTTGCTGGGAATGTTCGGTACATGAGCGCATCGGTGGCATTATGGACCATTATGAGAGTTTTAAAACTCTTAATATAGTTAGCTAGGTCTGATTCACCATCGTATGACTCGAATTTATTAGCTTTGAAGTTCTTCAGAATGAGTGCATCAAGGATGGACTTGTTGAAAGGAGGTCAACTGGGGTGGTAAGCACTGCTGGAGCGGTTCCCATTGTTCTATATCTGTTTCAGGTGATCTTCTACTTCTCGAAAGTGATGAAGGACTTGGTCATCCTTCTCTTGGATCTAGTTGAATCGCTAGATTCTTCTCTTGATGGAGTAGAGTGGCGGCTCCATGAGCATCGACCCTGATCTTGGGTACCTCAGATAGCTTGGAGAATGTCATGCTTGAAGTTCTCTAATTCGTCCGTAGTGACTGGGGCATCTTGCTCTTTGTTTCTCTCTAGATGCTTTCGACTCTTAGGAGACAAGCTTCTTTCTACAGTGTATGAGAGGAGGAGTGTCTTGACTTCTGCTTTCCGGGAGAGTTTCTTCTCCGGTTCACTTGACATTCTGAGCGGGAGGCCTCAGTTCGGGCAAACCTCTCATCCAAATGGATCTGTAGATCGGTTCCCTGTTGCCTGACGCTGATGATTTGGCGGAGATCTCTTGGACCCTTGGAGCCTCGCGAGGCCATTGAATCACTTGAAGGATTATGGACTTAGATATGGTCGTGCAGAGGGTGTTGTTCATGACGGCTTTTCCAGGAGCCCCTGGGGCCTCTCTGTTGTCAGGAGCTTGACTAGGCTGTTGTGGCAGATCTATCTAATGAGGAGGAATTGGGTCCTCGACGGGAGGAGCTTATTGACAGAGATTTTGTACGAATGCTTGAGGCCACCACTTTCCCTTTTAGTCTTTGTGACATGGCGGGAGAATTCGGTATTTCTCTCAGCAAGTTCTGATCTGTATAGTTTCCCGCAGATGGCGTCAATATGTTGCTACTTATTTTGGTGTGGGAGCAAACAAATAGTGAGTTTATATTTGAAGAAAACTACTAAAGATTTAACCTTTGACTATTGCCATAAAAAGTAGTTTGAACTCCTAAGAGTATATCTGAATCGTTGACTGAACACCGTGATCTGAATCCGATAGTTGTTGACGCAGTCGATGGACCTGCAAAAAGCTTGAAACACTGGGGATGGCCTCAGCGACAGACCCTCCGACGCTCAAGTCAGAATTAGAGAGAGAAAGAGAGTTTGAGAGAGAAATTGGATATTTGTTGATTCCCTTTTGACTGAGGAGGGGGGGTATTTATAGGCGTGAGAAATAGTTTAGGAGATTGTTATGGATCCGTTAAATTGATATGAATCTCTTATCTCCTGTTGATTCTCCCTCTGAAGAGATAAGACTCTCTTATTTACTCTCTTGTCTTGGGATAAGAGATTTGACTTACAACCCTCCTAGGCTGGGTGTCTCTCTTAGTGGGCATAATCGCTTTTAACGGGCTTGAGAGTGGATCATGTCTTATAGATGAGCCTTAATAAGGCCCGGACCTAGTAAAAAGGCCAGTTATGACTAATCTGCTTATAGAAGCTTTAGGATTTGTGCTAGAATCGTACGACCCTGATTTTCTGCAATTTTTACTATTATCAATAATGGAAAATTTACAATTAATCTGACGAAAACACACATCATTTCGGTCTAGCCATAGACCCCACAAAGTAGCCTCAAATGAAATGTCTCAAGCTATTATATTCTCTTTTTGGACTACTTTATCACACCACTGACCTCGGATCTCCACACCACTAACCTCTGATCTCTCTCGTAGACTTCGGAATCTCCCAAATCCCAAAAGCCTAGACAGACAACTTCCCATGATAACCTAGCTTTAGGGCATGAAAAAAATATATGGTTGGTGTCTTCCTCATGAAACATATATCTAGGACACTTCACGTCAATCGGGATATTACGCTTGTATAGATTACTCTTAGAAAAAACAAAATTATTCACCACCAACCAAAGGAACACCTTTACTTTTATAGTGCGTATGTTTTCCATACTTTGTTGGCCTCCCCGCTTCGCATCCCTTCATCATTAATCCAGTTATACATTGAGCTTACTGTGAAATTGCTATTGTTATCTAGATTCCATTTGTGCACGTCCTCTATATCACTTAGTGGCTTACCCTCAATGTAAATGAACTCCTTTAGCTTCTATAATTTGATTACACATGCTTACGACGGATTGTTTGGTAATGAAATCTTGATTCTGTCGTGTTTCTACACCTCGGCAACGAGCGAGTCAACACTTTCTGCTTCTCTTGCCACCACCGGGAAAAGAGCTTGTAGGGTGTTGTTTCCACACCATTTATCTTTTCAGAATCTGTTATCCTTTCCGTTCCCCAATTTGTAAGTTCTATTAGTGTGGAACACCTCTCCAACCTTCGCTACTCTTTCCATAAGTATGAAGCATTGTCATGCCTGCTTCTACCCCCATATCTAAATTTTATCCTTCTCCGGTAAAGATTGAACGATTTGCACCACCAGTGTGTACATCCAGTTTGCATTTTCCACTTCCATTTGCTCAACAAATCTTTATTCATGTCTCTCAGGTCCTGTATCCCCAGACCTCCTGATTCTTTCCTCTTACAAACTCTACCCCAATTCACCAGATAAAATCTTTTGTCCCCATCATTCGCTCCTTTCCATAGAAATTTCCTTCTGCACTTATCTATTCTTCTTATGACCCATTTTGGCAGTTCATATATCGACATGAGGTAAGTTGGTAAACTACTCAGAATCGCATTGATTAGCGTGATTCTCCCACCTAGCGACATGAGGCATCCCTTCTATCCTGACAATCGTTTTCCACTTTTTCAACTAATGACATTCAATCCTCTTTCTGCAACATTCATAGTCTGATAGGTGTTCCTAGATACTTCAATGGGAACTCCTCAATATCGCAACCTAAGTACTCATTGATGTCCCCAACAGCTGTTGATGATACGTCGCCAAATGGAGGGACATAGCTCTTTTTGAGGTTGACCCGAAGACCTGAACATCCCTCAAAACACTGTATAGCAATGTTTACTGCTACAATTTTCTCTTCCTTTGCTATTCCGAACATTAAAGTGTCATCAGCATACTGAAGAATTGAAACTGTATCTGTTATTTTTTTGATACCTTGCCCACTTATAATGTCCGAATCTCTACTTCTCTTGATCATTTAAGCCAAACCATCTGCAATTAATGTGATTTGAAAAGGAGACAAAGGATCTCCTTGTCTGAGAACCCCCCCCCCCCCTGTATACCAAATTTTTTGACCGAGCTTTCCAGTGATCTGCATGAAAGATTTGCCTCTTCTAATGCACATTTTCATCCACATTATCCATTTTTGACCAAATCCTTTTAGTTCCAGAGCCTCTTTCACAATGTCTCATTCCACTGCATCATACGTATTTTCGAAGTCTAATTTTAGCAGAAAAACGTGTTTTATTCTTGCACCCTTTGTACACAATCTCGTGTACCAACGCAATACTATCCATGATGTCCCTCCCCTTTATGAAACCACTTTGTGAATCCCCCACTACATCTTTTAGATGGGATGCGAGTCTTTTCGCAAAAACTTTTGTGATGTTCTTAAACGATCCGTTCGGAAGACTAATTGATCTCAAATCCGCTACCCTTAGTACCTCTGCCTTTTTTGGTATAAGAATAACATTTGCGTAATTTAGTCTATCTAAATCTACTGTGCCATCATAGATCTCCTGGAATACCTTCACCAAATCTCCCTTTATGATGTTCTAATACATTTTGTAAAAGAAGATAGGGAAGCCGTCTGGACTTGGCACCTTGTTTTATCCTAAACTTTAACCGCCTGTAGAATTTCATCCTCTGAAAATACTCCTTCTATTCTTTCATTCCCTTGAATTCTAGAGTCGCTCCACATATCCTGGACCAGGAGACATCTGTGTTTTAATTCTTGTTCCCGAGTAGCACCTAAATTTCCCATTTATGTGTTGTCTAATTAAACCTTCCTCTTTGCTCCAAACCTCATCCACAAACATACCAGATATGTGATTATGTCTCTTTCTTCCATTAGACCTGAAAGAATTTTGTGTTTGTATCTTTCTCCTTGAACCATTGAATCCTTGAGCGTTGTCTCCAATATAATTCATCCATCTCACTGATACGTTGGGTATCTTGTCTCTTACTCGTAAGATCCTCATATTCTACATACAGTAAATCCATGTCCTCCTCTATTTGTTTCAGGTTGAAAATACTCTCTCCTAATTACTCTTTTTTCCTTTTCAAATCCTCAAATTCCACCCTTGTCCAGCTTTTGAGACATTTCCTCAACATCCTTATCTTATTGATCTAAATGTTCAAAGCTCCTACCTACTCTATAGGACTATTCCATGAATCTTCAATAATCTTTCTAGACCTAATGTTAATGGACTAAGCCTTCTCAAAACGGAACTATTTTATGTGAGAGCTATAATGGATTCGGCTATCCAAGACCAACGGCACATGATCAGATGTTAACCTAATGACTAATTTGGCCACCGCTAGAGGGTAAGTGTCCTCCCAGTCGTTTGACACCAAAATCCTATCAAGCCTGGCCAGAGTTGGGTTAGCTTGCATATTGGTCAATGTGAACTTCCTATCCGTTGGTTTTAATTCATGTAGCTCTAGCTCAACAATGGTCAAATTATGTTTCTATCTTGTTGGCTTGCCCCTCTACCTTTATGCTCTGATTGAAATCTAGTTATATTAAAATTCCCTCCCACTACCCAGGGACCTACCCATCGACCCCGAATAGTTTTAAGTTCGTCCCAAAAATGACCTCTGCGTCTAGAGTCATATGGACCATAAATAAAAGACATCATGTGCATCCAGTTGTCACTTCTTCGTCATAGGATCACCGAGATTGAAAAAAAAACCCTTCAATGTGATCAACAATCTCAAAAATTAAAGGATCGACCCCAATGGCAATCCCCCGAGATTGCCCGATAGCCGACTTGAATCGCCAATCAAAATCCCTAATGCATTTAATGGTCTGAAAAATCTCGGTACTAGGATTTTCAATCCTTGTCTCTTGTAACGCACAAATGGTTGGCTTCGGCTTAGCAATGGTGTCCTTAATCAGTCTTCTTTTAGTATTTTGTTTCATCCCTCTAACATTCCAAAAGATGTATACCATTGGAAACATTATACACCCTACACTCTACAAACTCTCAAACCCTTGTTCGCTCGAGACTATAGACACTGTCTATTGGCCTCCCCTCTAATATTGTTAACCTTCTCTAGTTGTTCTATTTTACTAGACCTCATGGCTAGACCAAACAATGATGCATAGTAAATAAGAGTATTATCAAAAATTAAACTAGTAATTGACAAATCCTCATAAGCTATACCTCCACAAACCGATGTGGTCACTTTTGACTTTGTCGCCATGACTAATAGCAACTTGTTGGGTTTATCTCTTGCATACTTATACGGTGTGAAGAGAAGATGGTGATACAAGTAGAGGGTTCGAAGTGAAGGATCGAAGAGAAAGATAAACAGTCAGCAGCAGTAGTAGCCAACAGAGAAAGGGTGCGGTCGACTGTCACCTTCTCGGGTTGATGGTTTGGGAGTTGCGGTCGACCGCAGCGCTGATGGACTATTTGGGTCAGGTCTTGGAGATTCGTGAGAAGCCCAACTTCGTCTTCTTATTAGATCGTACGGTTCAAATTATATGTTTATCTCTTCAGTATACATCGTATGGCTATTATATCAAGATATCTAAACTAGGGTTTCTATAAGATACAATGTAAATGGCTCCTAGAACGATATGACTCTATTGAGTGCCGAATAGAAGAAGAGAGTACTTCATATGAAAGGGTGAGAGAGTTTCTCCATTGTAAACTGCGACCAAATTTCGGTTAGGCTTTAGAGAGGGTCGTGGTGAGAATTGTAATATTCTTAAATCTTCTCTAGTTAAAATAACATCTCGGTTCTTCCTCCCCGGATTATGGCAAAAGTCCCAATCGGGACAATTCTTGTGTGTTTTGTGTGATTGGTGCGATCTAGTTTGCTTGGTGGTTTGTGTTGATTGTGTCGAAGACTCAACAAGATCCTCAGTTTTCCTAACAAAACTCATTTGTACAATTGCCGCTTACTCTTCCTCTTCTAACCCGCCAACTCGCGAATTTTTTGTTCACAATCCTCTGTAGACCATATAATGCTTCGATCATGTCATCCTCTCTATTCCTTTCTATCTTCTCATCTTCTTTGTTGTACTCCTCTAATCTTTGCCATCTCCCTCATCATTCATGTTTCCCCTACGACTCTCTTCCCCTTCTACAATCAAGAGGTTTTCACAAGATTCATGAATAGAATTATTACCTCTAGGACACTGTTTTGATCTATGTTCTCCATCTCAGTGATTCTTACTCCTATTACATTTTTTGCAATAATATCACTAGGCCCATTAAAATACATTGCCTTATGGCCCATCTCCAGCCCGAGCACAAGTTTACTTTTCATCAATTGAAAAATAGTTGCCTTAACCCTTTCCTCAAAATCCGTGCCTGATAATGACAGCATATCCCTCTCCTTAATTAGATCAGTCGCTCTCTCAAAATCCCTTTCCCTTTCACTAACGTTGTACCCCTATGAATTTGAACTGTCACTTCACCATCCTCTGCCACACCTCCTTCTGACTAAAAGCAACCCCCATCATTTCACCCCCAGTTATTTCTTTAGAGCATCTTCAATGGCTAGCCAAAATAAAGAGGCATAGCCATATTTGGAGAGCCACACCCATTTTGCATCTCCAACGACTAGGCATAATGGCTAGGCATTTGCCTTGCCATGAACATGAAAAGGTAAAATGGAGAGGAAGAAGTATGGTTAGAGATGAAGCAAAATGGCTAGCCAAATTCACTAGGCAAAAATACTATTTAAACAATTTGGCTAGCCATTTTAGCTAGTATGGTTGGAGATGCTCTTACACCTCACTCCCCAGACCCCACTTTTAACAGCTGTCGCCGAAAGATTAAGCTTTTGATTTATTGAATGGTTGCGATCTGATCTCATCCCATCCAATGGCTGTTGGATGTTTATCGTCTTCGACTGAAATGGGCGTTCTTGATTGTTTAACCGAAAATCCAATGGTCCTTGTGCGACGTTTTCCTCTGGTTTGTTGAAGCCCTCTATTTCCGTCTGATTGTCGCACGCCACGACGTTTATGAAGAAGACGTTTTTTCTAGACCCAGTAATGACCTTCACCTCAAACCCCACTTGGGATGGAATCAACGAAAACTCTTCTACTCCAATTCTTATTCGGGAAAATTCTCTTCTACTTTGCATCAATGTATTTATGTCAATATCGATGAGAAATCTGAAGCCTATCACCAAGTTCTGGAAGCCCGTTTTCTCTCAACAGTAAAAGGGAAAATTAAAACACGAATCCAAATCGATGGTAAACTCCCAACCTTTAGATCCCCTATAAATCGAGTCCACCTAACGACTGTGATGTAGAAATCTATCCCCTCCACTCCTTTAAGTGCCATCAACTCCGTCACTCTCTCTTCATTTTGACAATGTACAAAGATTTCATCTTGCTCAATTCATTGTACATTCCATTACCAATTGAGCTTCTTCTCGGTGATTGGGCCTCCAACAACTTGTCTATCTCTTCAATAGTAGGATTACCAGTTCGAGCTTTAATCATAACACATCAATTGAACCTCCGTTCAAACTCCGCCATTATCGATGTGGGGGTGATAAATGCTTTTGTGATTCGTCTACCTCCAGCTGCACTTTCCTCAGTGTTGCTCATGTTGGACAGAATTGGACTCCCCCTCATTGGCAGTGGTTTCTCTTGTTGTCTCACCGGAGTTTTGAACTTAATGCATTCCTTCAATATGTGGTCCTAACGCTTACAAGCGTAACAAAACCAATCGTTTGTGCATTTATGCTTATTGTGCCCCTTTTTTGCACAATTGTGACACAGTTGCCCCTTTTTTGCGACTTCGCCAACTTCGCCGACTCCGACGCACTGAGAGAATTCATCTTAACTGTCTTTCTCATCTTTTTTGAGCATACCAATATCCACTCCCCTTCCTCATCTTCTCTCTCTTTTTAGCTCCCCCTTCTCCGGCAATTCCCAATGTAACACCCCGAATTCCAAAATACAACTGAATTTGAGATTCCACAGGATCTTTACACTTCTTTCGTACAATTTTATAAGGAAATTAAAAACTTTCCACTTTACATCAGAGTTACATGGAATCTTTACACTTTACATTTTACAGCGGAAGCAATTTACGACATTTATATAAAAGTACAACAATATTTGAATAATCTCTAAGCATCAGTTCTCCTTTAATCTTTATCAGGCCATTTACCCTGCATACAAAACTGTGGGTACGTCAGTTTATTCAACCGACAAAAATTATACACGGTCATCCTCTCTATGCCGGAAACAGTATAACGATTCTCATTTCTTAACAAAATCACAAACTTGTTCACAAAACAAAGCTAAAGGGACTATCCTATTGATGTTGTGTCGTGCTGTGTTCTTAGTCCTTAATGTAGTTGTTATGTTATATGACACTAATGCGCACTTGTTCGGATTCTATGCATCCCATACTACATAGGTCCGAGGGCAAGCCCTTAATCGTACTTCATCTTATAGGGTTCAATCTCTTGCCATGACTTAAACTACTACGGTAACTACGGTAAGTATCCTAGATGTTCTATGATCTACGAGCCCATGTCCAGGCAGTCTGGAGGGAAATCCTACACACTGACATGACGCATCAAGCAGGCAGACTATGGACAATTCAGCCTCCGCCATGGAACAATGGCACCACCCGTAGCCACCAAAACACCCCACAAGCATTGCCACCGGGACGATAATTCTGGAGTAGTGCTCACGCCATGTCATGACGCATCAAGCAGGCAGTCTGTGAATCACTCTCACACCGCCTATCCAATGGCTCTCATACTCGTGTTTTTCTCTTACTTTCATCACATCTTCACTATGTATCTAGTCCTTAGTTTATTAGAATCATGAACAAAATCAATTCTCTAGAGTTAGCCTTTCCACTATACCGGTCTTAATTCTTTATTCAACATGACCCAAATCTTGGTCTCTTCATTTCAAATTTCATTTCAATTCATTTCTTTCCACTGCCGGTATGAGGCTTAGCTACACTCTAGTTCTCAATTTCAATTCACAATTACACAAGAATTGAGTCTTTCAAGCTCATAAGTTCATTTGTCATGATCACATCAGATTTTCCTTGTCATATTCATAGTATTCATAATCATAAAACATTTCATAAATTCAGCAGAATAATTCACTTCACTTCATATACGATTTCATGCAAAGGTAAATAAAATTCACTTTTCTAATCCGTCACATCCAATCTTCATTCTTTCCATTATCAAATCCCTTTCAAGCAGTATATATATTTTTATTTTTGTCACAGGACAGAAATTAAAATCTGAGATGTCAAAATAATCTGGACAGTCGACTCAAAACATAGCTAGTCGACTGTTCAGCAAAAGAAAAATATTCAAGAAAATGGTCAGGATAGTCGACTGCTAAACATGACCAGTCGGCTGTTCTGAAAAGATTTAAAACTCGAAAAGCATCAGGACAGTCGACTGTTACTCAGACCAGTCGGCTGTTCTGCAGTGTTTTAAACTCGAAGGATTTAATAATCAGGTCAGTCGACTACTACATCTATTCGGTCGACTGATCAGTATTAAAATTTGAAATAATGGAAACGTTTCTTCTTTCCTTTCGATCAGTACACAACATTTTAGTTTAACTACAATATGTTCGTTTATCAACACGAACTTGCAACTTTATTTGACTACCATCACCACATGCATGGTTTGCTAATTAACGTAGGGATTCTTACGACTAGTATTTTCCACACAACCACGACTTCTAAAAAAAATGTATTTTTCCCATAATCATCATTTTTCTACAGAGATAAACATTTATTCCAATTTAGCATGCTAGATTAAAGTTTTAAAAAAAAAACATAACATTAATCATATCATTCCATTAAGTTCACCCATTCATTTCATACAATTTCACTTGTGTTCCATTCTTACTTTAATCATGGTATAATCAAAGAGCAAAAATAATGGCATTCATTTATTCTTGCACACTTAGCACACAACCTAACATGGTATCTAAAGTAGAAGTCATGAAAAACACCCACCTTTTTGAAGAAACACGAATAGAAAGCTTTTAGAAAAATCCTTTAGAATGCACGAAAGATCCTTCTCCTCCTAGGTGTAGCAAAACCGAGCCTCTCCTAGTGTGATTTCTGACCTTCTTTGGATGAACACTCACACTAGAATCTACTCAATCTTTTTCTCAATCTTTTCTCACTCTAATTCTTTTCTCTCTTTAATAAATTTTCTAATGTACTAAGATGAGAAGAAACTATGGGGTATTTATACTTAATTTTGGGTGGATTGAATGGCTAAGATTTGATCAACTAGTTAGGGATTAAAGGCTAGGATGAGTTTGGAAGTTGGCATAACCACCCATGACTTGAGAAACTACCTCACCACTACTCCCATCTCTCCCTCTCTCTTAGATCCATTCCGGCCTAAAAAAAGTGTGCAATGCACATCATATTGCATACACGTGCTACCCTAGTGTCCCCCATTATTAAGTTGTTTATGCACTAATTTATTAATTGTCTATCATTGAGTCTACACTACAAGTCACCATAATTAAAAGAGGAATAAACTAAATGGGTTTACTATTTGGGCCAAAAATCATGGCCCCAAGGAGAAATACCTAAAATAAGAATAACTCTTGTAGGAAACAAAGAGAATAATCAGTATATTAGGCTATGAAGAAAAATATTGGACTCTAGTAAAACATATAAAATTATGTATGCAAAAATACATACGGTCTCAATTTCTCATAAAATGAAATATATACGAAAATATATATATATAATAGATCGAGATGTTACACCCAACTCCGGTGAGTCCTTGTGCCTTTATCTTCTTCTTTGCTGAGCTTCATAGCCTATAGGTAGGTTTTCCTGCTACTCTCTCACCTACGGCATTCCTCTATCTCCTTATTAGCAAAGCTCATCATCTTCTTCCCCTCTCTGTTCCTTATCGCTTCATCTCTATTCCTCTTTATCTAGTGTCCTCTGTGGGCCACACGATATTCTCTCGCATCCGACCGACCACGACCTCTAGCTGGTTCTTCAGCTCCAACCGTCTTTACACTCCTTTTGTGTGGGCGCCACTCAGCATCAAGATCTCTGCTACGCTTGGCCATGGTCGTGCGGTGGCGGTTGCTGATGTTGTTTCTTTGGTGGTGTTGGTTTTGGTTTTTGTTTTGGTTTTGGTTCTCTCTCATCTGTTCCCTCAATTTGCAATTAACTTTATATAAGTTGCCAAAGTTGCAACTAGAAAGTAAACAACTATCTATACTTTTATTAAGCAAAGCTCTATTTTAGCAGCTTTTTACTATCATGCTCTCATATACATAACACACCTAAAAAATAATGTAGGGTTAAATTTGTCAAATTTTACCCCTGAACCATACACAAAAGAAGGTCACAACCGTAATTCTCACCCAAATCAAACTTACTCTATCAAAAAAATAAAAACTCCTCCCGTCGATTCCTCTCCCTCTCTCTCAAAACCCCCACCGCATCTCTCTCCCCTCATCCCCCCCCCCCAATCGATTCCTCCGCTCCGCAGTCCCCCCGACGTCGATTCCTCTGCTCCGCACTGCGAAGCGAGAACGTTCATTCTAGGGTTTTCTAGGGTTTCACTTAAAATCCTACCCTCCCCAAATAGACGACGAAGACGAAGACAAAGGTCATCCCTTGATCTCAATCGATTCCCTTCATCGCTTAGTGTGAAGCTCAACTCCCGCTCCGCTAATGGCGGTAAAGATCCACCCTCTCTTTCTTCATCTTTTTTTTTTTTCATTTTCAAATGATAACTTTTAGATCTGAACTTTTCACGTTTTGCTGATCGGTGAATGGTTTTGTGTGCAGAGGCTTTTCAAAGATGGGGCGACCGAGGAGAAGGGAGAGCGAGCCCGAATGGTAAAAACCCGATCTTTTTTACTGCTACGGATAACCAGGGTTTATATATTTTTGTGGAGTTTGAATGAGAATTTTATAGATCTATATTTGTGGTCATTGTTCCTTATATGATGAATTAAACAAAAATGAACCTGTTGCCTTCTTTATATGTAATTATTCTAAATCTGAATTCATGAGATAGTCCCTTTGCACGTGTTATATAGCCTTTGAGCCATTTTAAGCATACTAGAATTATTGATCAAGATTATTGTGCTAACTGTACCCTCCTCTTTTTGATGCAGGTATGTGCTTAGTGATAAAAAAAGATATGGCTAAAAAGGTGAGGACTTCTATTTGTACTGCTAGCTCACATATGTGGTAATTATTAGATAAAGTTGGCTTAAAATTTATATTTTAAATGAAAAATTGATCGACTCCAGCGTCTTCTTTGTCGCTATCTTTATCCCGTTTCTTATATTTTCTAACTCGCATGTTGATCATACAGTAGGAATATTAATGAAAAAAAAATAAAATATTTCCCCCTTCAAATTTGAGTCAGACATCCTGACTCAAGAAAAAATGCTGAGACGATCAAACCCATGTTACATCTCTAATTCAAGATAGTACCCATGTTTCTTTTTTATGTTTATAAGGTTTTTCCTTTAAAATTGCAATTTTTCCCAGTTAAGGGAACATTTGGTAGATGAAATATTTTCTCAGCCCGTTACCTGCATTTCATATTTAAAAGGTGAGCTTAACTATAGCGATGAATAGTAAAAAAAATTGTTGTTTATGCGCTGATCCACAACTCATTTATGAAATATCATTGCAGATGTGTGAGGCAATTGATAATCCTGCTACAGGCAATGATACATTTGCAAAACTGTATGGAGCGATGAACGTATACTATTATTTTAGGGGAACTTCCAAATGCTGTGATCCTACTCTAGACACTAATGGTGATATTGGCGTCGAAGCTTGGTCTTGGCAAGTAAGAAGAAATAAAGCATAGTAATGCTCATATTTAGAAGAATTAGCAGAACATGTAGCATAACTTTTTCTTTCATGAATTAGGATCACACGAGAAAATATTAATGTTACTTAAATTGATGCAGAGTTGTACCGAATTGATTCTTCCGACTGGGGCAAGCGGCAAGAATAGCATATTTTTGGTAGCCAACTACTATGACCCAGATGAGGATTGTCATGATACAATCACACAACAGTGTGGTTTCTTCTGAATTGAAGGTGATACAATAGTGTGGTTTCTTCTCAAAATTGACGATGGGGCTATTTTATACTTGGGATTCAACGAGTGAACTAAATGTAAGTCAGTTACCCTTCCCATCAAGGATTTTGGCAAAAGAAGTTTGAATTTTGAACTAAATTCAATTCAGGATTGGAGTTAAAATAGACCCAAACAATCCACCAGCCTTGAAATGCTTCGTACCTCAAAAAACTCTGCTGCATGCATTGTGTAACACATTGGCTTAGTGTGCTTTGCTATAGATGACATTTTTTCTTTATAGCCTATGTTAGTAACACTGTATTATGCTATGTCCTATTTAACAACTTTGTTGTATCTGGGCATAGTGCATTAATGATGTTCTTATATCATTTTCATTTGTTGTTATACACTTATACATGGTATATCTATTTATTTTTCTTTGTAAAATTTAATATATTGAAATGATTCTGGATAGTTTCATGATTTTTGAAAGAAAAAGTACCAAAACAGAACTGTATAGATGACAATGAAATTTTATTTTTGCTGTGTTTATTCAGGCTGTTGTTCTGTTCACCACTTGGGGTCTATCATGGAAATAGGCCAGCCAGCGCACTGTAGTCGGAAATATACCTGGAAAGAAATTAGGATATGAGCTTAATGCAAATTAAATAAGAAACAAGGATATATATATATATATGCATGTTTTCAGTCAGTCGTAATTAAAGATTACCTATTTCGACAGTTTTATTATTAATTGTTATAATAGATCATTTTCTATAAATGAGTTAACGAGGACATCCACTCAGGAAGGAAGTGAGGAAATTTCAGTAACCATTGCACACAATTTCAGAAACTGCATGTTTAGTTCGTATATGATAATATCATTCTTTAGTAGTGTTCAGTTCAAAAACATTAGTTAATTGATATATACTCTTATCTATTTGTAACTCAGATCTTTGTTCAAGAAACTAACAGCTGGTGAGTGCCTTTCATTTTCTCACATATTATTCATACATCAAACACCAACATTATGATGACATATCTAAATTCTGACACAATACCCACTGTGAATTATGTGCAGGCTGTCTATGGAGTCCAATGTATGAAACAGTTTCTTTCTCCAGTCAAAGCAAAATCTTTACATCAGTCAGAATGCAGCCAGTTCCAATGCATTTCCGAGTTTCTTGCGCTGTATGTTTCTTTGTTACCCCACCTGTTAGGATATTTTAGGCAACACAATAGATAGTTTATAAATACAATTCACAGATTATTACATGGAGCAAGCAATCTCTAAGTTATGATAGATTTTTCCACAAACTAGCAAGTATTTTGCAGGCTTGACAACAACACTGCAATATAAAGACCCTCTAATTCAGCTGTAAAAGTTCTGAATGTACATCAAATTTTAAGTCAGTTTAAAACTTATTCAGAATTTTTTTTGAGATAGTTTGATATTTTGGTGGTTAAATGCTTTACAATTTATTTTATTTTACACAATTCATTTAATTTGATGGCTAAACCTTTTTGGAGGCGTGCATCGCACGTGCATTATACTAATGTTAAATTTTATTTGATAGTAGTAATAAATGATTGCTCAGCTTGAAAATAAGATCCAATTGTCATTAGTACTACAATTCATTTAATTTTTAGGCGTGCATCGCACGTGCATTATACTAGTAGGGATTATTAGTTGGATACCATACCAGGCTATCTTGCAGTGCAATCGGGCTCATTTGGAATGTGGGCTCAAGAATGATTGAGTTGGTTCTTTCCTCTTTTCCAGACGATGCATTGAGAGTAACATTTTTATTTGCCGTGAAAACGATGAAATATGCTGTGATATATAGTAATAATTTGACTGTGTGTTATTGAAATTGTTTGAGATGAATAATAATTTTACCTGATACATAGGAATTTTTCATTTTATAAAAGTTGATATAATATCATAAATTATTTAGTTTAGTTACAGTTGCTGTCGCAAGCGCCTTCTCGTAATTGCTAGAGGAGGTGGTGGCATGATTAGAGAAGACGGGCAGAATAGAGAAGAGGGAGATGAAAAAAGTGACAGACAGACAGACTGACTGACTTATATGTTCCTTTTTTTTCGCGTAAACAAGAACCTGCTACTCAAGAATATGTGCAACTTATAATATATAGTGCCAAACTCGCTTGTATTCCTTTCAAATGTGTACTTGACCCTCTATTACAGAACTCTGACTTGCAAGCAACGCTTCGAAGTCCAAGTAAACACCATATATAATATAACGCAAATTTCAATAAATAAAGCAGAATGATATGGGTTAGATGACGTGGCCCCTCCTGGGCCACAGGATCCCCTCAAAGAGCGTGCATCGCCGGATCATCCGGGTCTGCCACGTCAGTTTGGAAACCACCCAGGTCTCTACCACGTCAGCCTTATACCGCTTGGAATTCTGCCACCCCAGGCCCACGGGCAACCGGGTCCCGACCCGGCCCTAAACAGGTCCAGACCCGGTTGGCTTCTTCTATAAATACCAGACCCTCTACCCCTTCCAAAGGTAATCAATCTGTCCCCTCTCAAACCCTAGTTACTGTTACTCTCTTTTAGTAGCTGACTAGATCGTCGGAGAGTCTGCCACCGGGACCAACCCCGGTGTTTCTAGACCGAGTGCAGGTACACGAGACCTCGGGATTCGAGCCTCCAGATCCGAGCCGAGCATCCCATCTCCACCTCACTCCCTCCTACTCCCAAACCGTACCCTTGGCTGAGGGTCGGGGCCACCGTCCTCACCGAAGCTTCCGCAAAAATACAAATCAAGAAGAACTCACACCTGGTGCATCCACACCCCCAAGAACAAACCGCATTAGGTTGGTGCCGTCTGTGGAAAACTTTAGTGCAGACGCCGGCCCGAGCTCAGCCATCAACGGTATCCCGTCCATCCGAGCTCACATGGCACCCAAGGCCAGGAGAGTTGTCACCTCTGCGCGTCGCCAGGACGTTCCCACCGACGCTCATGGATCCAACAATTTGGGGATCAGCCGCGAACACCAGTCGGGTGCCTCCCGTTCGTTGTACACGACCTACGCAGGGTCATCAAGAATCGACAAGCGAGCCGGACTAGGGGAGGGGCCACTTCCAACTCGGTCCCGAACCATCCCAGACCTCCTCCCCAAGGTCGGGAGGCGGCACTCAACCGCGTCGGCCGGAGGCCGCCAGCCCAACGTAGTTAGGCTAAACGAGCTCTGGTCACCCATCAGGAGTTCCAAGACTTCCGGAAAGAGATCATAGAGGCTATCCAGGGGACCCCCGTCGACGAGACGGTCCGCTGCTCTCGCTCGCGCTCGGATGTCAAGGCCAGCGCGTCCCACGGCCCGACAATCCCGCCGGAGTATGACGATGACGTCTTGAAATGCCTCCAAGAAATGGAAGACCGCCTCGCCCACTTCGGCGACAGTGGCCCGAGGCCGGCCCAGGGCCACAGGCCCACCCGACCTACTTTCTCCACTACCATCTCACAGGCGGAAATACCCCGGAATTTCCGTCCCCCACAATTCGAGACTTATGACGGTGAGGGTGATCCTGCTGATCACATGGAGGGCTTCAAGATCCTTATGATGATTCACAGCGCATCGGATCCCCTCCTGTGCCGCGCCTTTCCCGCCACCCTCCGGGGTCCGGCTCGGGAATGGTTCTCCAAGCTCACCCCCGGCTCCATCTACTCTTTCAACCAACTAGAGGGCAACTTCCTCGCCCACTTCGTGACCAGCCGAAAGGACGAGTGCGTCCCTACAGGGCCTCCGACAGAAAGAAAAGGAGTCGCTCCGGCCGTTCGTCCGAAGGTTCACCACTGAGGCGAGGTCGGTCTTCTCCCTCGACCCAGGGGTCGCCTCGGCAGCATTCCGGCACAACGTCTGGCACGGTCAGCTGAAGGCTTCCCTAGCGAAGAAGCCTCCGATAGATTTCCCTGACCTCCTCAATCGGGTCGAAAAGTACATCCCGGCCAAGGAGGCCCTGAATCTAGAGGACCCCAAGGAGATTCCCGAAAAGGGAAAATGCAAGGCCAACGAGGCGAAGCCAGCAAAGAAGGTCCCAAGAGACGGGGGCATCACAAAAAGGGTTCCTCCTGTCCCCCACTTCGAGAGGTACACTCCGCTGATGCAAAACGTATCAACCATCCTCTTAGCGATCGAAGATAGGGACCTCGTCCAATTCCCTCCTCGACCGACCAACAACAAGAAGAGGGATTAGCGATTCTACTACCGCTTTCACCGGGACAAGGAACATGACACGGACCATTGCTGTGCCCTGAAGGACGAGATCGAGGCCCTCATCCAATGAGGGTACCTCCGGGAGTTCAAACGGGAAGACGCTCGGGACCAGAGGGACATGAGAAACAGGAGGCCTTCCCCTCCTTGAACACTCTGACAGCGTCCCGAGCGGGACCCCGAGCATGAAGAACGCGAGGGTCAAGCCATCTTGCATTGCGTCTATGGATGGCCCATGGGAGGAAGTCCAACACTTCCCGCAAGGCATTCGTCCGAGGGGTCAACGCTGCCCAGGGTCCCCTTTTCTCCCAGGTCCAGCAACTCCCTGTCTCCTTCTCTGGGGAAGACCTGGAGGGAGTTCGGCTCCTGCACTGCGACACGCTCGTCATCAGCCTCAGCATGGCGAACTTCGAGGCCCGTCGCATCCTTGTGGACAACGGGAGCTCGGTAAACATCCTCTTCCTGGAGGCATTCGAGAACCTAAAGCTCTCCCGGGATAAGCTGAAGCCAGCCGGGTACACATTGCACGGATTCTCTGGCATCCCGGTGCCAATCGAGGGGATCGTGACCTTGGACGTCACCGCCGGTGCGACCCCTCACAGGCGAACCGAGTCGATGGACTTCATGGTTGTAAACATCAAGGCAGCCTACAACGCCATCCTCGGCCGTCCCGGACTCTGCTCCCTCCAGGCAGTTCCCTCAGCCTACCACCAAAAGCTGAAATTCCCCACCAAGTCAGGTGTCGGAGTTGTCCGAGGGAACCAGGAAGCGGCACTATCGTGCTATATAACGGTGATTGGGGGTGGTGTGTTTCCCCTTGATGCCATCGAGCTACAGCCCGAAAGAACCCAGCCAGAACCTGAGCTGGCAGACGAGTTAGAAGGAGTCTCCTTCGAGATGGGGGACGCATCCAGGTGTTTCCGAGTGAGCTGCTCCCTCGCCCCCAACCTCAAATCAGCCCTGATCGACTGTATTCGCCACAACATCGACCTCTTCACTTGGAAGCCCTCTGACATGCCTGATATCTCTGAGGACCTCATCATGCACAAACTCAGCGTGACCCCCGGCTCGAAGCCGATCGTCCAGAAGCAACGTAAGTTCGCCTGGAACGACAACAGGCGGTAAAAGCGGAGGTGGACAAACTCTTGTCTGCTCGTTTCATACAGGAGATCAGCTCCCTGAGTGGCTGGCGAACGTCGTGATGGTCAAAAAGGCGAGCAGGGGCTGGAGGATCTGCATAGAATTCACGGACTTCAACCGGGCGTGCCCCAAAGATCCGTTCCCTCTCCCCAGCATCGACGCTCTGATCGACGCTACAATGGGTCACGAGCTCTTTTCCTTCATGGACGCATTCTCGGGCTATAACCAGATCCGAATGTTCCCTCCCGATATAGCCAAGACGTCTTTCGTCACGGACTAAGGTCTTTATTGCTACCGGGTTATGCCCTTCGGGTTGAAGAATGCCGGCGCTACTTATCAGAGGCTCATTAACCGAGTCTTCAAGGATCAAATTGGGCACAACATGGAGATGTATGTCGACCACATGCTCATCAAGAGTAGCGGGTACCTGATCACGTCGCCGACCTGGAAGAGGCCTTTGGGGTCCTTCGGACCCCTAACATGAGACTCAATCCGGCGAAGTGTGCGTTCGGCGTCTCCTCGGGAAAATTTCTCAGGTTCATCATCACAAAAGCTTTCCTTACAAGCTTAATGCTCGGCACTCGGATAGCACCGCGAGCCACAAGAGCTTCTCTTACATGCTTAGGGCTCGGCACTCGGATAGCAAGGCGGCAACCGCCAACTACACCCGTACCGTCTTCCTGAGAACAAGTGTGGGGGCTCGTCATCGACCCCGAGCAAGGCCGTGGCTTTCTTCAGAGCCACTCGGCCGATACGCTCAGCGATGACCTTCAGCTATGCCCACTACTAACTTTCTCCCCGGTGTGGGGGCTCGGCATCTGCCCCTAGCATAGTTTGGGCTTCTTCAAGTCCATCAACCTATGCGCACAGCGGCAACTGCCAGCTACACCCGTACCGTCTTCCTGAGAACAAGTATGGGGGCTCGTCGTCGACCCCGAACAAGGCTGTGGCTTTCTTCAAAGCCACTCGGCCGATACGCTCGGCGACGACCTTCAGCTACGCCCACTACTAGCTTTCTTCCCGGTGTGGGGGCTCGGCATCTGCCCCTAGCATGGTTTGGGCTTCTTCAAACCCATCAACCTATGCGCACAGCGGCAACTGCCAGCTACACCCGTACCATCTTCCTGAGAACAAGTGTGGGGGCTCGTCATCGATCCCGAGCAATACCATGGCTTTCTTCAGAGCCATTCGGCCTATACGCTCGGCGACGACCTTTAGCTACGCCCACTACTGGCTTTCTCCCTGGTGTAGGGGCTCGGCATCTGCCCCTAGCATGGTTTTGGCATCTTCAAGCCCATCAACCTATGCGCACGGTGACAACCGCCAGCTACACCCGTACAGTCTTCCTGAGAACAAGTGTGGGGGCTCGTCGTCGACCCCGAGCAAGGCCGTGGCTTTCTTCAAAGCCACTCGACCGTCATGCTCGGTGACGACCCTCCGCCACGACTACTTCAGAAAAGTTTTCATTAAGGTTTAGGGTGCCCGCCTTCGGCAAACGCCCCGAGCTTCGAGTCGTTGGTCGACCCTTCTCTCACCCGCGAGCAACTCGGGGTTTGTAGCTTTCAAAAGCCAAAATCCCGAATTGTTCGAGGGCGGCAGGAAAGCCACTGACCCAGGGCTCTCTCCGAGCTTCCAACCAATTGATCAGCCCACCACTCACCCACGAACAACCTGGGGTTTCACGGCCCCCAAGGCCAAAACCCAGAATTATTCAAGGGTGATTGGTGCGCCACCAATCCGGAACCCTCGGGTTAAAAGTTCTAATTCTAGGGCGCCTGCCTTCGGCAGGCACCCGAATCGTATGGCCGATAAGCCAACCCCAATCCCTGACAACCAACAAGGTGGGGAGGGGGGTTATATAGCCCCCCACAGCAGCGCAGTTGTTGCATCTGGGAGGCCCAAACGACGAAAGGCGAAACGTCGCCATTAATGCTTATCAGAAGGCGAAACGTCGTTATTAATGCTTATCGGGAGGCAAAAAGCCACGGATTATGTGTTGCCTGCGCAAAGTCACCATGTGGTCTTTCCGCCTCGGCGGCGACCCCTTTCAAGGCCGAGCCCGGCAACAATCCCCACTCAATGAAATTATCAAGGTTAAAGAAGTCGGGAGTCTTTTTTATTATTACTTATCGCGCGCCAGTAATGGCGGCACTAATACAATGAAAAGTTTACAAATCACTCATGCTCGACTTAAAACTCAAATTTGGTGCTTCCTTCGGTTTCCTTCTCACGCTCAGCCGGCCCAACCGGGGAAGGCTCTCCCGCGACTGAGCTTTCCGCATCATCAGGCAGGACCCCCTCCAATAAAAAGGTTGGAGATGGTCCTAATACCGAATTGCTCGCCTCCTCGATCAAACCGGCGCCTAGCACCAGCTTCAACCTACGGATCTCCAACTCTTTTCCAACAACGGCCTCACAAAGAAAAGACTCCAAAGCCGACCGCCCGTTAGAGGCATCCGAGATCGACCAGTTCATCTCGATTACCCACCAGTACTGGTCGGCTATGGCTTTCCTCAGACGAGCGACCTCCAAGCCGAGCTCCCTAGACTTGTTCATGAAGTAATTCACTGCGGTCGCTCGGTCCTGAACCTGCTTTCGTTGGCGAACCAGAGCCGGCTCCATGGCCTCCGGCCCAGCTCTGACCTCGGCGGAAATATGGTCGGCACCGAGGACCTCATGCATCTATCAAAAAGACGAGAAAAATGACAAGTCACAAAAGAGACTAAAGAAGCACAAGTCATGGAGCATCGGCCAAAAAATTATCGGCCAAAAAATTATCTTTCATTAAGTTCAAAATTTTTGTGCTACAAAAGGCGGTGGCCAATCCGCGCAAGGCATTTACAAAAGCAAAAAAGGAAAACCTAAACTATGCTTGAGGGGGGGTGGCACCTCTTCGTCGGCAGGGTCGCCCCCGACCTCTTCTTGGTGGGGATCCCCCATCTCCTCGCCGTCGGGTGTTATCGAATGCTCGGGCTGCCAGTTGTAGTGGAGGTGGTCGATCCTTTTGTCTGGATAGATCAACTGGAAGTGCTCCTTAGCCTTATCATAGGCCTCGTCCTGCGCAAGGATCAAGGTATCCACCATGGTGATCTCCGCCTCCTCCATGGCCTTCCGCGCCTTCTCAGCTTTCTCTCGGGCCTTCTCCTTGAGGCGATCCACGTCCTTCTTATGGTAATTGACTATCGAGGCCATCTGGGCCTCGTGGACGGCCTCCATGCTCTGAGCCTCCTTTAGCTCGTCTGTCACCTTGTTCAATTTGCAGAGATACTTCTCCGCATTCCTCCTCTCGATGAGGACCTCCTTCTCCAAGCACTTCTGAAAGTGCTGCCCATGAAGCATCACCTGTCTGAGGAAGAAAAAGTTAGAAGAAATCCTAAGATCTAAGGTCAAAGTAAGAGTACAAGCACTCACAGAGAGCTGCGCCTGAGACCACTGCATGAAGGCCATCTCAGACGTCTGCACCGCCAGCACCATGCGATCTCGCTCGGTGGCGAGGTTCCTGACCACCTCAATGGCCACGGGACCCTCAAGCAGGGAGTCCCCTGCGAGAACCGACCAATCAGGGGCATGTGGCCTAAGCCCCTGCTGTCCAACCATCTGCTCGGCTGTGGGCCGAGGTGGGGGAAGCCTCTGCTCTGGGACCTCGGAAGTTCTCTTGATACCTGAGCTTCCCCCCGCCTCCCTAGACGCCCTCGGTGTTTGGTGATGCTTCTTGGATGTCTTCAACGACGGCTCCACGGCCTCCGAGGTCGGTCCCTTGCTGGACCCCGCGCCCTGAGCAGTTGCCGCATCCTGCTTCGCCTTCTTCTCCTTCTCCGCCCTCCTCTGGGCGGCAACAGCCAACAAGGCCTGCCTACTGTCGAGCTGCTTGGCCGTCATCTCTGCAAAATAGAAGAAGAGAGGCTAACGTTAACACGAAGGCAGAAAGATAGGAAAATTTAGAATAAAAACATACTAGGGTCGGCTGGGCTCAGTCCGGCTTAGGCCAGATGCATCTCCATCACTCGAGGCCACCCTATGTTGTGCCCCCCGACGATCTTCTCCACCTTTTCCCACTCTTTCTCCGTCAGCTCGCTATGCTTCGAAGGCTTATGGTTCGGCTTGAAAAAGTTCCAAGCGGTCGAAATCCCCCAAGTCTTCTCGCTCCGGACTATAAAATACTTCTCTTTCCACCCTTTGATGGAGTCCGGATGGCCGTGCATCACCTTCTTATGAGGCCTAGGCGAGAAGTAGAAGATTCCCTCCGCATCGCCCAATGAGCTAATCCCCAAGATAGCGCGGAAGTACGTCAGCCTCAGCTTGACCCCCTTCTTTTGGTACTTCAAGATAAAGCAGACCAGGTGCTTCCAAGAGTTGGGACCGTACTGCATAGGGCTTAACTTCGCCCAATTCAAGACCCTCTTAATGAAGGGGTGCAGCGGCAGCTTAAGTCCCGAGATAAAGGCATCCTCGGAAAAAATACAGTAACCCGGCGCGAGAGCAATAGTTGGACGAATATCGGGGCTCGGAATCAGAAGTTCGAACTCTCTGGGAATAAAATAGGCCGTCCTCAAGATGTGGAGGTAGTCCGCCTTCAAGACGCATTGAATGCCATCCATCCTGATCTTCACCCGACTCTCATCACCCGGCACGGAAGGGAGAGGATCGAGATCGGTAACATCGTCAGGATACATCCTAATCAACCCCGGATTTTTAAAGGTAAACCGGGGCAAACTCGAACCCCGATCTAGGAGCATATTTATCCAGTGGAGGGGAGCTATCCGGAAGGCTCAACGTTCTCTTCCTCCTATGAGGACGAGCCTTCCTCTCAAGAGACGGTGTCGACAAAGGTGGCAGAGGGGGGAGATCACCCTCGCCCTCGGCTACCCCTCCTGTGGTACTTTCCCTTGCATCTCCTCGAGCATCATCCTCCCCGATGCCCCGATCGGGCTCCCCCTGATTCCCCTCGGAGTCCTCCTCGTCCTTAACAGCACCCTCTCCCTAAGGATCCTGCTCCTCCTCATCACCTTCCTCATCCTCAACGGCACCCTCTCCCTCGGGATCCCGCTCCTCCTCATCCCCCTCCTCGTCCTCAACGTCCCCCTCTCCCTCGGGATCATGCTCTTCCTCGTCGTCCTCCTCTTCCTCCTCCCCCTTGCCCTCACCCACGGGCTCCTTCCCTGGCCTACGGGATCTCAATGGTTGCACGACGAAGACCACATCATCCCCGCCGTCCGACCCGGGATCGGACAGAACCTTCTCTTTAATCCCATAGTTGCCCAAGGGCCAAGACGTCTCTGGGGACTCTGCTTCCTTCTCGGAACGGCCTGACGAGCTTGCCTCGAAGCCAGACTGAGAGCATGACATGACGAGTCAGAAATACTAACCTGAAGTATCGCGCTTACGGGTAGATCACCGGAAAAAGATCACCGACGGCAAGTGAGAAAACCCTTGTTCTTGAAAATTGTAAAACAAGTAAGGAAATGAAGGAAAGAAAGGTGGGGAAGGGGGGGGGGTTATAACAGAGAAAGGGACTCCTCAATTTTCGCAAAAAGATCTGGCCTTTGGATCTTAGTCATCGAAATCCAACGGTCGCTAGGATCTAAAGTCTCTTCGATTCTTGCGCACATGACATCAGCAGTCGACACAAAATGACCCCAATGCCCCCAGACTTTTCCAACAAGGTGGCTTTTCCAACAAGTCGGGAGGGTCGACGCTCGGATGGCACCGCAAAACACAAAGGCTTCTATACCCAAAGCATTAAATGAAATGAAATCATTAGATTCCATTCGGCCGCCATTACCAATGTACCATCCCACCGATGACAACCACTCAGAAGCTCCAACAAGTTTTAGGAGCCCGACGCTCCGATGGCACCGTGAGCCCCAAAATCCTCCTCTAGTCAACAGGAGGCTCGGAGCTCGGATGACACCGCGAGCCCCAAAAATCCTCGTCTATTTCACAAGAGGATCGGAGCTCGGAGGTGTAACGCCCCGAATCCCAAATCACTGAATTCGAGATGTTCTACAGGATCTTTTCACTTTCTTTGAGTACAATTTTACAAGGAATTTCAAACTTTTCTTCATACATCAGAGTTTACATCATATTACATTTGCATTTACACAGCGGAAGCAAAATATACAACATTTACATAAATGAACAACAACATAATAAGATCTTTATGCATCCATTCCTCTTTACATGTAATTTTATCCTGCATGCAAAACTGTGGGTACGTCAGTTTATTCAACCGACGATAGTTATACATGGCCATCCTCTCTATGCCAGAAACAGTATAACAAATCTCATTTCTTAACAAATCACAAACTTGTTCAATATAAGCATGTAAATCAAAAGGGAACTCTTAATGATGTCGTGTCGTGATTGTGCACTTAATCCTTAATGCAATTATTAATTTACATGACACTAATGCGCACTTGTTCGAATTCTATGCATTCCATACTACATAGGTTCGAGGGCAAGCCTCTTAATCGTTCTTCATTTTTATAGGGTTCAATCCCTCGCCATGATTTACTCTACTTCTGTAATTACGGTGAGTATCTTAAATGGTCTATGAGTACAAGCTCGTGCACTGGACCCTGGAGGGGAACCCCACGCCATGTCTTGACTCATCAAGCATGCATTCTGTGGCAATTCAAGCCTCCTCCCTGAACACGATCCTCTTGCAGTCACCAAACATCCCACAAGTGTGACTAAAGTCCGGTCATTCTGAGTTGTGCCCGCGCCATGTCTTGACTCATCAAGCATGCATTCTGCGGCTCACACACCCGCACCGTAAACTCTAGTTCTCATACTTATGTTTTTCTCTCACTTTCATCACCTCCACACTATGTATTAAAATTATTAGAATCATGAATAAAATCAAAGCTCTAGAGTTAGCCTCTCCACCAAACCGGACTTATCATTTCATTTACACATGACCAACCTTGGCCTTCTTTTCAATATCATTTCATTTCACTGCCGGGGGAGACTTAGCTACTCTTTCGTTCAATTTCAAATTCACAATTTCCAATTGAGCATCCTCAGCTCATAATTCATTTTAGAGTCTCACAGACATTCTCATCATGATCTTAGCCTTTCATATTCATTAAATTTTCATTTCTCATCTATGATTCATTTTGCATAATCCACACAGCCATAACAGAGTCCATAGACTTCAATCATAAAGTTCACAACTTCCAACAGCAAAATAAAATGAAATTCATACATATCAAAGTCCACTCTGTACAGTCGACTTGGAAGAACACCAGTCGACTCATACAGTCAAATACAGGTTCATCATAAATACTCGGGATAGTCGACTGCTGTACACGACCAGTCGGCTGTTTCGCAACTTTTCATGTTCACAGTGTCATCCACATGACAGTCGACTGTCCATCCACCAGTCGTCTGTCCTGGGATTTTCAACAGCACAATTCTAAGTCCAGCTCAGTCGACTGGCTACACGCACTAAGTCGACTGATCAGTTCCATAATTCAAAAACAGTAATTTATCTTTCTAACCGTTCTCACATGCATTTTCATTATAGCATACATACATCCATATTTTATAAACATCACACTTCTTACTTGTTCAGCAACATCGTAGCATGGAATTTCAAGTTACTAATATGCTCTTTTCTTTAAGAAAAATACTTTAAACATGCATTCACACTTTCTTACGAAGATGAAGATATAAATCTCAAGTCATTATACTGGGTCATCATAATGGAATATCTCGTTACTCGGAGTTTCCAAATAATCATAATTAATTTGAAGCACCAGTCGGCTGACACAGTATCAGTCGACTGCTCCGATAGTTCTTGGTTTTGTTAATCATCACTAGTTCTTTTCATCCATTTACCTTCCCTCCATCATATGTGTCATAGGGAAAATACAAGCTTAGTAATCACACCATTATGTCTATTTGTATGCATGTTTATCACCACATCATAAAAATAATTGCCTCGTACCAGTCGACTGGTTCATACGTCAGTCGACTGTACCGACTCATCTCATCTTTGTTTTCCGTACCATTTCTACACTATTAGTCCTCCATAATTATCAACATAAACATACTCAAGCATCTCTATTACGTACTAACTTACTCCTCATGAGCACAGTAACAACATTAGCATTACAGCATGTTTTCTACATTAGAAGTCATGAGAAACACCCACCTTATTTGACGAAATAATCGAGTCCAGCAAAGTCCTCAATGCGGTGCAGCACTTCTTGCTCCTTGCTCCTCACCGAAATCTTCAGAGTGCCTTCGGCCTTCACAGAAAAGCTCCCACACAACTCTCACAAATACTCTCTTATAAAATTAATCTAGTGTAAAAGAAATAGGGGATAAGAGGGGGTATTTATACTAGAATATAGGTGAAATGGAGGGCTAGGATGTACTAGGGAGTTGGAAGATCAAGGGCTAAGATTCACTAAGAAGTTGTGAAAACTACCCACACTTCATATAACTACCCACAACTCACCCCACTACACTCCCAAACCGGCCAAGCTAGTGTGCTTGTGCACGTGTACATTGAGTGCACGTGTACAAAAAAACGGCACCACCAATATTGTACACTAAATACCCGGTCAAATAAAAGACAAGATGCTACACATTATAAGTTATAGAAAATAATAAAAGGGGTTTAAATCCATGTGCTAAAATTAGTTGGGCCAAAATAATTATTTTGTAGAAAATATGTAAATTAACCTTTGGGCTTAGGGAAAATATTTATAGAAAACAATATGCTTATTCATCATGAAGGTAAATAATGGCCAACAATGCTACACATGCACACCAAATAATAGAAAAATAAAGAAATAATCTATATATATATGTTAGGAAAATCGGGGTATTACATCACTCCCTCCTTAGAATAGTTCCGTCCCCAGAACTACAGCCAAGAGCGAGAAAACAGAAAACCCAACAACAAAATAAAGATACAAAGATACAATCAAGCGAGCACAATCAAGCAAAAAGCTCAGGATAGTCCTTCAACATCCTCTCCTCAGATTCCCAAGTAGCCTCTTCAACCAAGTGGTTTCTCCAGACTACTTTGACCATCGGTATCGTCTTATTCCTCAAGACTTTCTCCCTACGGTCAACAATCTCGACAGGAGTCTCGATGTAATTCAGGTCTAACTGCAAACCTTCTGGCACTTCCGGCAAATGATGACTCGGATCTGGAATATAACCTCTCAGCATAGACACATGAAAGACATTGTGCACCTGAGACAACTCTCCCGGTAATTCAAGCCGGTAAGCAATTTTCCCGATCCTTTTCAATATCTTGTATGGGCCTATAAACCTCGGGGCTAACTTCCCGCCTTTGCCAAAACGAACCACACCTTTACTGGGCGATACCTTTAGAAAGACGGAGTCACCAACCTCAAACTCAAGGTCCCTTCTCCGATTGTCTGCATAGCTTTTCTGCCTACTCTGAGCTTCCACCAACCTTTTCCTGATTAGAACAATCTTCTCAGAAGTCAGCTGTACAAGCTCAGGACCAAACAACTGACGCTCCCCAACTTCATACCAACAAACAGGAGTCCTGCATTTCCTGCCATACAAAGCTTCATACGGCGCCATCCCAATGCTAGCCTGAAAACTGTTGTTGTAGGCAAACTCTACCAAAGGTAAATGCCTTTTCCAACTGCCTCCGAAGACTCCTCCAGAAATGCGAAGTAAACCGCGCATCTCGATCAGACACAATAGTTGAGGGAACACCATGAAGTCAGACAATCTCACCTACATACATCTCAGCCAACTTGTCCATCGAAGCAGTGAGTTTCATCGCCAAAAAGTGAGCGGACTTGGTAAGTCGATCGACTATAACCCAAATAGCATCATTGCCTTTAGAACTCTTAGGCAACCCCGTGATGAAATCCATACTGATGTTATCCCACTTCCATTCCGGAATAGGTAACGGCTGTAATAGAACTCCGGGTCTCTAATTTTCGGCTTTGACTTGCTGACAAACCTCACACTTCGCGACAAATTCAGCCACATCCCGCTTCAAACCTGACCACCAGAAATGTTGTTTGATGTCCTTGTACATCTTAGTACTCCCAGGATGTACCGACAAAAGAGTAGCGTGCGCCTCCTGAAGAATACTCTCTTTCAGGTTCGCCTGATTTGGAACACACAGCCTATCTCCGAACCACAGCACTCCATCCCTGGTTTGAAATCCGGGCAACCTGCCAGCACCAACCTGCTCCTTCATCTCCAAGATATCAGCATCAACCTCCTGACTTGCAATGATCTTTGCATTCAAAGTAGGCTGAAGCTTCAACTGAGCCAAAGATGCTCCCAATCCTTGCAAGACAACCTCAATACCTGCTCGATCCAACTCCTCAATCAAATGCTTCTGAGTTGTAATCAGACTGGCCAAACTGCTCTTGCGACTAAGTGCATCAGCAACAACATTAGCCTTTCCAGGATGATACTTGATCTCAGGTCGCATATCCTCGAGCACTTCCAACCATCTCCGCTACCTCAGATTGAGATCCCTCTGCTGATATATATACTTCAAGCTCTTGTGATCCGTGTACATGTTCAACTTCTCACCGTACACATAGTGCCTCCATTGCTTCAAAGCAAAGATAATCGCCGCCAACTCCAGATCATGAGTCAGATAATTCTTCTCATGTAGTCGTAGTTGCCTAGACCCATAAGCGATTACTCTACCTTCTTGCATTAAGACACAACCAAGCCCCCGATGTGAAGCATCGCTATAAACATCATACTCAACTCCTGCTCTAGGAAAAGCCAGGATAGGTGCAGTAGTCAGCTTATCTTTCAACTCTTGAAAGCTCGCCTCACATGGCTCAGTCCACTTGAAGCTCACATTCTTCTTGGTTAGTCCAGTAAGCGGTACAGCTATCTGAGCATAACCTTGAATGAATCTCCTGTAGTATCCAGTCATCCCAAGAAAACTTCTGACTTCCTTCACTGTAGTAGGCCTAGCCCAATCTCTCACTGCCTCTATCTTCTGAGGGTCAGTTGCCACTCCCTCCTTAGAAAGGATGTGACCTAGGAATGCCACTTCTGATTTCCAGAAATTACACTTGGATAACTTGGCATACAACTTCTGCTCTTCCAACTTCTGCAACACTGCTGCCAGATGCTCGGTGTGCTCCGCCTCTGACTTGGAGTACACGAGAATATCGTCAATAAACACCACGACAAAAGAATCAATAAACGGCCTCAGAACTCTGTTCATCAAGTCCATGAAGATTGCAGGTGCATTTGTCACTCCGAATGGCATAACTAAGAATTCGTAATGCCCATGCCGAGTTCTAAATGCAGTTTTGTGCACATCTTCAGCTTTCACTCGAACTTGGTGGTATCCTGATCGAAGATCTATTTTGGAGAATACAGCTGCTCCTTGTAGACAATCGAACAAGTCATCAATTCGAGGAATCGGATACTTATTCTAAACAGTGACCTTATTCAGCTCCCGGTAATCGATACACATCCTCATCGATCCATCCTTCTTCTTTACCAAAAGCACTGGTGCTCCCCAAGGTGACGCACTAGGTTGAATAAAGCCTTTTCCCAATAGTTCCTCAATCTGCCGTTTCACTTCATCCTGTTCCACTGGAGCCATCCTATATGGTGCCTTAGAAATGGGTGCACTTCCCGGTTGAACGGTGATGCTAAACTCTACATCACGATGCGGAGGTAACCCAGGAAAATCTTCCAAGAACACAGTCGGATAGTCCCGAACCACAGGAATCCCTTGCAATTCCACAGGAGTCTCTTCCTTGCGGATAGTTGCCACCAGCTTAGAACACTTCTGCTTCCCTTGGAAAGTGACTTCAGGTCCACCTGGAGCCTTCACTGTTACCGTCTTGGTCTTGCACTCGATGCTTGCACTGTACACCGACATCCAATCAATGCCAATGATAACATCGACTCCCAAGATAGTCAGCTCGATCAGATCAATGCCAAAGATTCGATCCCCAATCACAATCTCGCAATCAGCATAATACCGGTCAGTGGTCAAAGTTTTCCCTGATGGAGTAGCTACTGCTAAGATCTTGCCGGGAAAAATCTTCGGATCCACTCCCAACACTTTAGCAAATCTAGGAGACACAAAAGTATGAGAGGATCCAGTATCGAACAATACAACAGCTTTCATTCCATTAAGATAGAGTTCTCCTGTTACATAATACACACCATTACATAACAGTTTCACAATATAAACGGGAAGGAGAAATGACATAACCACTAAACATCAGCCCTCGTACCAGAGATGACCTGATCTGCCTCATCAGCATCAGCTTCCGTCAAAGCAAATACTCGCCCTGATTGGTACGGCCTCTTCCCAGTCTGCTGTATTGGCACATTGTGATTGCCAGCCCGTGGTTTGAGACATTGAGATTGGTAATGTCCCACTTCCCCACAGTTGTAACAGGTGACTGCAGAAGGTCTCCCCACATTGTTTCCAGGTCCTCCAGCTACACTGATAGCATTCGCCCCTGTCGGTTTGAACCTCTGTGCAGATGGTTGCCCCTTGAAACTCCCCGATTGTGCAGGCCTCTTCCCGGACTGCCAGTTGTTCCTCCGGTTCTGAACAACATGGAACTGCTCCATATCCGCCTCCGTCGTTGCCGCCCTCTTGACCAGTTTGTCGAATCTCCTGATACCAAGGGGTATCATACGAGACCTCAAGCTTGGCCTCAACCCATGCTCGAATTTGCGAGCCTTCTTTGCCTCATCTATCACCAGTTCTGGAGCATACCTAGAGAGCTGAGTAAACTTAGTCTCATACTCTCTCACCGACATGCTGCCTTGCTGAAGTGACAGAAACTCCATTGCCCTCTTCTCCTGGACGTCGGAGGGGAAATAATGACTGCGGAACTCTTCCAGAAATTCCTCCCAGCCAAGCAACAAGCCTCCCATAGTCCTCTTCATCGACTGCCACCAAACAGCCGCATCCTTCTCCAACTGCAAAGTCGCCAACTTGACCTTGCTGCCCTCCGGTGTCTCCAACACCTCAAAGATCGTCTCCACCTGCCGAATCCAGTTGTCAGCCGCATTTGGGTCTGACTTTCCTTCGAACACTGGTGGTTTCATTCTCTTGAATGATTCCACTAGCTTAATTGCCTCAGGTACTGGATTCACCGGTCCCCTTCCTTGGTTCGCAGCCACTGCATTCAGCATCTGGTAAACCCTTGCAAGTTCGGTCTCCAGGTCCAAACCTTCACCATTCCTTGCCCCTCTTCTCGACATATTCTGATGCAAAAGATCCATTAAATTCGAAGTATAAGACAAGAATTTAAACCAACTTGCATTTCATTGAATTCCAAAGTTTATACATTCGAATTAAAAATATTTTTTGACATCAGAAATGAAGAAAATAGAAGCTACAACAATCTAACTCCTACGGGTTCTCTTCGCTACTCGAAGTTCTTCCCGCAGTTCATCCACTTCATCTTTCAACACATCCGTCAGGTTCTTTCTCTTCTCAAGTTCCCACACTCGGTGACTGAGAACAAAGAAATCATCCTTCTGCTGTGCCAGCTGAGCCTCCAAAACTCCAACTCTCTCCTTCAGGGTCTCCACTTGCCTCTGAAGAGAAGCCACAGTGTCACCCAGCGCTGGTCCCTCTTCTTCATCGGAAGAAGAATCGTCAGATGAATCCGGCGGTGGGGTAATCTCTCGAGATTCAGGCCACTCCTCATCATCAGAATCTGCTTGCCCAGGGTGATACTCGTCCTCAGAATCAGCCTGTCCAGGATGGTACTCTTCCTCAATAATATGCCAGTCGTCGCCTCCAGCAGGGTCGAAGTGATCAGCCATCTTAGAATAGAGAGGAAGAAGCATAAATCATAGAGCAACATAAATGTAAGTCACTTACATTTAAATCTCTAAACTCAGATACACACTCTAATGTCCACTTCTAGGGTGTCGTTCCTTATAAATTTGTACAAGTGTGAAAGCGTAGAAAGCGTGGCTCTGATACCACTCTGTAACGCCCCGAATCCCAAATCACTGAATTCGAGATGTTCTACAGGATCTTTTCACTTTCTTTGAGTACAATTTTACAAGGGATTTCAAACTTTTCTTCATACAACAGAGTTTACATCATATTACATTTGCATTTACACAGCGGAAGCAAAATATACAACATTTACATAAATGAACAACAACATAATAAGATCTTTATGCATCCATTCCTCTTTACATGTGATTTTATCCTGCATGCAAAACTGTGGGTACGTCAGTTTATTCAACCGACGATAGTTATACATGGTCATCCTCTCTATGCCAGAAACAGTATAACGAATCTCATTTCTTAACAAATCACAAACTTGTTCAATATAAGCATGTAAATCAAAAGGGAACTCTTAATGATGTCGTGTCGTGATTGTGCACTTAATCCTTAATGCAATTATTAATTTACATGACACTAATGCGCACTTGTTCGAATTCTATGCATCCCATACTACATAGGTTCGAGGGCAAGCCTCTTAATCGTTCTTCATTTTTATAGGGTTCAATCCCTCGCCATGATTTACTCTACTTCTGTAATTACGGTGAGTATCTTAAATGGTCTATGAGTACAAGCTCGTGCACTGGACCCTGGAGGGGAACCCCACGCCATGTCTTGACTCATCAAGCATGCATTCTGTGGCAATTCAAGCCTCCTCCCTGAACACGATCCTCTTGCAGTCACCAAACATCCCACAAGTGTGACTAAAGTCCGGTCATTCTGAGTTGTGCCCGCGCCATGTCTTGACTCATCAAGCATGCATTCTGCGGCTCACACACCCGCACCGTAAACTCTAGTTCTCATACTTATGTTTTTCTCTCACTTTCATCACCTCCACACTATGTATTAAAATTATTAGAATCATGAATAAAATCAAAGCTCTAGAGTTAGCCTCTCCACTAAACCGGACTTATCATTTCATTTACACATGACCAACCTTGGCCTTCTTTTCAATATCATTTCATTTCACTGCCGGGAGAGACTTAGCTACTCTTTCGTTCAATTTCAAATTCACAATTTCCAATTGAGCATCCTCAGCTCATAATTCATTTTAGAGTCTCACAGACATTCTCATCATGATCTTAGCCTTTCATATTCATTAAATTTTCATTTCTCATCTATGATTCATTTTGCATAATCCACACAGCCATAACAGAGTCCATAGACTTCAATCATAAAGTTCACAACTTCCAACAGCAAAATAAAATGAAATTCATACATATCAAAGTCCACTCTGTACAGTCGACTTGGAAGAACACCAGTCGACTCATACAGTCAAATACAGGTTCATCATAAATACTCGGGATAGTCGACTGCTGTACACGACCAGTCGGCTGTCCCGCAACTTTTCATGTTCACAGTGTCATCCACATGACAGTCGACTGTCCATCCACCAGTCGTCTGTCCTGGGATTTTCAACAGCACAATTCTAAGTCCAGCTCAGTCGACTGGCTACACGCACTAAGTCGACTGATCAGTTCCATAATTCAAAAACAGTAATTTATCTTTCTAACCGTTCTCACATGCATTTTCATTATAGCATACATACATCCATATTTTATAAACATCACACTTCTTACTTGTTCAGCAACATCGTAGCATGGAATTTCAAGTTACTAATATGCTCTTTTCTTTAAGAAAAATACTTTAAACATGCATTCACACTTTCTTACGAAGATGAAGATATAAATCTCAAGTCATTATACTGGGTCATCATAATGGAATATCTCGTTACTCGGAGTTTCCAAATAATCATAATTAATTTGAAGCACCAGTCGGCTGACACAGTATCAGTCGACTGCTCCGATAGTTCTTGGTTTTGTTAATCATCACTAGTTCTTTTCATCCATTTACCTTCCCTCCATCATATGTGTCATAGGGAAAATACAAGCTTAGTAATCACACCATTATGTCTATTTGTATGCATGTTTATCACCACATCATAAAAATAATTGCCTCGTACCAGTCGACTGGTTCATACGTCAGTCGACTGTACCGACTCATCTCATCTTTGTTTTCCGTGCCATTTCTACACTATTAGTCCTCCATAATTATCAACATAAACATACTCAAGCATCTCTATTATGTACTAACTTACTCCTCATGAGCACAGTAACAACATTAACATTACAGCATGTTTTCTACATTAGAAGTCATGAGAAACACCCACCTTATTTGACGAAATAATCGAGTCCAGCAAAGTCCTCAATGCGGTGCAGCACTTCTTGCTCCTTGCTCCTCACCGAAATCTTCAGAGTGCCTTCGGCCTTCACAGAAAAGCTCCCACACAACTCTCACAAATACTCTCTTATAAAATTAATCTAGTGTAAAAGAAATAGGGGATAAGAGGGGGTATTTATACTAGAATATAGGTGAAATGGAGGGCTAGGATGTACTAGGGAGTTGGAAGATCAAGGGCTAAGATTCACTAAGAAGTTGTGAAAACTACCCACACTTCATATAACTACCCACAACTCACCCCACTACACTCCCAAACCGGCCAAGCTAGTGTGCTTGTGCACGTGTACATTGAGTGCACGTGTACAAAAAAACCGCACCACCAATATTGTACACTAAATACCCGGTCAAATAAAAGACAAGATGCTACACATTATAAGTTATAGAAAATAATAAAAGGGGTTTAAATCCATAGGCTAAAATTAGTTGGGCCAAAATAATTATTTTGTAGAAAATATGTAAATTAACCTTTGGGCTTAGGGAAAATATTTATAGAAAACAATATGCTTATTCATCATGAAGGTAAATAATGGCCAACAATGCTACACATGCACACCAAATAATAGAAAAATAAAGAAATAATCTATATATATATGTTAGGAAAATCGGGGTATTACAGGAGGACACCGCGAGCCCCAAAGTCCTCCTCCTATTCAACAGGAGGCTCGGAGCTCGGATGACACCGCGAGCCCCAAAGTCCTCCTCCTATTCAATAGGAGCTCGGAGCTCGGATGGCACCGCGAGCCCTAAAATCCTCCTCTATTTCACAGGAGGCTCGGAGCTCAGATGACACCGCAAGCCCCAAAATCCTCCTCTATTTCACAGGAGGCTCGGAGCTCGAATGGCACCGCGAGCCCCAAAAATCCTTCTCTATTTCACAGGAGGCTCGGAGCTCAGATGGCACCGCGAGCCCCAAAGTCCCCCTCTATTTCACAGGTGGCTTGGAGCTCGGATGGCACCGCGAGCCCCAAAATCCTCCTCTATTTCACAGGAGGCTTGGAGCTCGGATGACACCGCGAGCCCCAAAATCCTCCTCTATTTCACCAGAGGCTCGGAGCTCGGATGACACCGCGATCCCCAAAATCCTTCTCTATCCAACAAGGGAGGGGCTCGTCTACCGACCCTCGGCGCTCAGCAAGAAGACCCCCTACTCGACAGATCTCGACGTCCCCTTGCTTTTCCAACAAGTGAGGGGCTCGTCTACCGACCCTCGACGCTTGGCAAGAAGACCCTCTGCTCGACAAATCTCGACGTTCCCTTACTTTTCCAACAAGTGAGGGGCTCGTCTACCGACCCTCGACGCTCGGCAAGAAGACCCCCTCCTCAACAGATCTTGACGTCCCCTTGCTGTTCGAACAAGTAAGGGGCTCGTCTGCCGACCCTCGACGCTCGGCAAGAAGACCCCCTAGTCGACAGATCTCGACGTCCCCTTGCTTTTCCAACAAGTGAGGGGCTCGTCTACTGACCCTCGAAGCTCGGCAAGAAGACCCCCTACTCAACAGATCTCGATGTTCCCTTACTTTTCCAACAAGTGAGGGGCTCGTCTGCCGACCCTCGACGCTCGGCAAGAAGACCCCCCACTCAACAGATCTCGACGTTCCCTTGCTTTTCCAACAAGTAAGGGGCTCGTCTACCGATCCTCGATGCTCGGCAAGAAAACCCCCTACCCGACAGATCTCGACGTCCCCTTGCTTTTCCACCAAGTTAGGGGCTCGTCTACCGACCCTCGACGCTCGGCAAACTGAGCTCCGACTCTTCTGCGTCCAGCACTCTGCACGACTCCAATAGGGGATCCCTTCACCCTACCCCCCTGGCCTCTTTTGGAAGGTACAGGTCCTATTCCTCGCCATACACACCACCCTGCTCTTTCTACAGAGGCAACGAATCACTCCTACACAGCTGGGTCACCCAGCCCTCCAGGAGTGGGGGGCTCCTGATATGGGTCAGATGACGTGGCCCCTCCTAGGCCCAGGATCCCCTCAAAGAGCATGCGCCGCCGGATCATCCGGGTCTGCCACGTCAGTTTGGAAACCACCCAGATCTCTGCCACGTCAGCCCTATACCGCTTGGGCTTCTGCCACGTCAGGCCCACGGGCAACCGGGTCCAGACCCGGCCCCAAACGGGTCCAAACCCGGTTGGCTTCTTCTATAAATACCAGACCCTCTACCCCTTCCAAAGGTAATCAATCTTTCCCCTCTCAAACCCTAGTTACTGTTACTCTCTTTCAGTAGCTGGCTAGATCGTCGGAGGGTCTGCCACCGGAATCAACCCCGGTGTTTCTAGACCGAGTGCAGGTACACGAGATCTCGGGATCCGAGCCTCTAGATCCGAGCCTCCAGATCTGAGCCGAGCATCCCATCTCCACCTCCCTCCCTCCTACTCCCGAACCGTACCCTTGGCTGAGGGTCGGGGCCACCGTCCGCACCGAAGCTTCCGCAAAAAATACAAATCGAGAAGAACTCACACCTGGTGCATCCACACCCCCCAAAAACAAACCGCATCACAGAATATACCTTTAAACTCTAAAGCAAACCATGTTATCATAGATAATCATATACAATTAGTTTTAATTACTTCACTTATCCTTGTAGCAAGTAGAATACAGCTCCCAATTGAAAGAGAGAAAAATGAGTGCTTATCTTTGAAAATAATGTGTTGATGAACTATGTTACAGAACAAATGACTACCTTTTGATGAACTGTATTAAGGGAAAGAAGATAATCAGATCAACTCAAACTACATTCTCATGGCAGCAGTTTTTGCCTCGTAAAAACATGTTTCTGATATCTTTATTTCTTTAACTACAAAACTCTCCCTTCCGTGTTTCTTTTCACAATTTATCGACCACGTTATGTTGATCAAAACCACATGTGTGCTCCCTTTATCTAAGCAATCTTCACCCTTTTTGGAGAAACTAACAAATATACCTTTGAACTGCAAGCAGTGTGACCCAAGTAAACTTGGAAATTTTCTCCTTTATCATCAGTAACAGGGCAGAGCTCAGAACAGTCTTCAAAATTTGAGCGTGTAACCCTTTGAAGAAACCTGGAATGCCTTCTTTGCTCCAGATGGCAGTCAAAGCACCTAGCATTGTCTTGGGGGATTTAGATTTGGCATTCTTTGAATCGTTACTGTTATCGGCCGCTTGGATCATGACCTTACACCTGTGCATAACTCACAAGTTTACTTCCTTCATAGATCCAATATATAGGTGTTTTGATTACTAAAGAATGGGAATCCAAGTGAAGAACATCAATTTCACCCAAGGATGTGTTTGGTTAGCTGCAATTGCACATTCTCCAACTGTGATTGCAAAATTTTGTATCTTTTTTTCAGAACATAAAATTAGATGTATATATCTTTGCAAGCTGACTTATTTTGACTGTGTTAAAGCAAGATACATGTTACATTACAAAACGATTGCATATTTGAACTTTTGGATGGGATAATTTCAATAAGTAAAAAGAATATTCTTCATTACAATTCAGTTGCAACTGAACCAAAAAGATGCAACAGTGTTTACATGCAAATAACAACGCAACAATGGTTGTATAATTCCTTTGAACCCCGAAGGCTTTGTTTGGTACTATAGCAAATAAAAGTTTTGCAAGTGAAAGTGCCGCAAAGAATAAGCGTTATGACTTGATTTTTATTTATTTTTAACAGGAAATCCCTTCTACACAAAGTTTAAAGCACTTCTTGAGGTGTGGTGGGAAGAGGGTAGATGGGGCCCTCAAGTGTACCAAATACCTATTTTAGCCCAAAATTGCTTTTGAACTGTCCAAAAGCAATAGCAAACGGGAGCTTAAGTACAAAATCCACACACGACTAGAAACCCTATTAAATAACCCTACGACATTTGATCATAGAATTTTTCTTCTAAGGCAGCTACTAGATTACAAGTATCTGAATACCTGATTGCAGGATATGTCAAGACAGTTGCCACACTTTTTGACACTGCACCCAATACAAAAGCTGAGAAGGCTGAGTGAGTTTCTGACCCATTAGATCCTGACCCATTCAGTTTGCTTTGTCTAAACAAAGCCCTTTGTTTCAACTGATCGAAGACTGTGTACTGCAAATATTTTCAAGCCAAAAGAGCATAGTCAAGTTTCATATAATTTTAGTCACTCTCCAGGAAAAATAAATTGCGCCAATTTCTTTGAATATTGTTCTGCTGATATTACATGTTTCGGCCAGCATAAGAATAATATTTCAAGAATTTAAGATTAAGCACCATTCATAGCTGAAATGATGCAATGTAAGAAGGAAATGGTTCATCGATCTCGAACGCAGAAATAACGAGAATGTGAGATGGATTAGAGGCAACATGCTGAAAGATAGAACTATAAATGAGTACATTCAAGAGTAGTTAGAAGTAGTTTCAATTGTAATTACAACAAAGGAGAAACATGGTTCTATGAAAAAGTGCTTGGTAGTTTCATCCAACCTTAATGGGATTTATGCAAAAATTAATGCTTGGAAGGTTAGAGGTAGACCTGGTTCCATGAAAGCTTGGTGGAGTACTTGTAGATTGAAAAGAATCAAAGTCAAAAATATACTTGGTTGGGATCTGGCTATGATGTGTATTATTTGGATAGTTTGGAAGGAAACAAATAGTAGTATTTTTCAGCAAAAAAAAATATGGTGATATCTCTGATCTTCTTGATAGCGTCATTTATTTTATTCATTTCTGGGCAGACCTACTTTCCAGTGATAAAAGAAACATGCTCAATTTATCTGCTATTGATAATTGGACTAACTCGGGTGTGTAATATTGAGCTAACTCTAGTGTGTACTTGTTTCCTACTAATTCCTTCTTTCATTTGCAGATATATAATTGTGCTGGATCCTTGACTGTTTATGGCTGCTGTTACTGTGTAGTGTTGATTTTGCTGATCCTGGGTTAAGATCCTGAAGCTGCTGTTAGTTGATCCTTTTGATACTGAAAGCTATGATTGGTGCTGAGTGCTATCAATAGTTCTTATGCAGTAACAGGATTGGAAGATCTTTTTTCAAAAAGTAGCAGAGTCTGAAGGCCTTTGTTTAGTCTCTTATGTTTTTAGATACTTTTTGATGGTTTGAACTTGTATCAGGTTTTGGTTATGATCTCCTTTGATGTTTGTGAGATCTTTCTGGTTTGGGTCCTAAGACTGAGTTTCTCCATGTAAAAGGAGAAACATGAGCAGGGAAAATGAAGATAAGGAATTTCAGTATTTTGCTCTAACTTGGCTTAGTTAGAAAATTCAACAAAATTTAGTAAATATCACTTGCGCTTGTTAACACCTCATGTACACTCCACAGTAATAGGATGTTTATTTAGAAAAAAAGGAGAAACTGATGCAACATATAAATTTTGGAAGTAAGAACAATACCAATATGAAATCTGAAGGGTTATATATTATAAACATACTTAATATCCATTATTAAGCTACCCTAGATGGTCTTTCAGCAAGAGACTAAAAAAGGGTACCTGAATGGCAGGGTTCGAAGTTAAAAGTAGAGAGATGCCTAATCCGTCAAATGCCTCACTCCATGAACCTCTGGAAAGAGTGTCCCATAGTCCTTTAGACTTGTCAAACTCACTTGTTTGCATCCTCGATGATGCTGTATCCAACGGCTAATTCATGATGAGAGAAATCAGCTGACTTCAAGAGACTGAAAGTTCAACAGGAAGACTCCCAACTTAAAAGTAAAAATTAACCCACCTGTGTGATAATGGCAGTGCAGGCGCCAGCAACAGCTGCAATAACCAAGTTGGCTGTTGTTCCGATGGATTTGACACCGGCTTTTTGCAAATAAAGCCTCTTGAAATAGCTATAACCATAAAAATAAACAAATTGTGAAATGAATGATTGCAAATTTTTGGTCCCAAGTCCCTGGTAGAGCGAAAGAACTTGGCGAGTAGAAACAGCTTCCCATAATACGTCCGAGAGGTTCCTACATGAGTCATTTAAAAAATCGTTTTGAGTACTATAAGAGTATATTAGAATATTGAACAGGTCTATTTCTTTACTAATTGTTTAGTCCCATACCTTGAGTAATTTAGGAGAGGGGTGGACTGGCCTCTACTATATGTATATATATTCTATCACACTCTTTGTTTAATGACAATCTCTTCTCTTGTTCCCCGACTCTGGTTCTCAGCAGGTATCAGACAGAGAAGGAAAATTAAGTGTACAATCAAGTTTCCACACAGAAAATGGTATCTTGATTAAACGGTAACTTATTATAAGCAGAAATTACCCTGATCAGATAACAATGGCAAGACTTACTGCATGAGATTCCATGTTTACATTAAACAAGTAATCACAAAGCAAACAAGAAGCTATAATGACCTAAACATCTGGAATGGCAACCTTGCAGAGAAGTAAAGTTCCTCAATTACTGATTCAATAAAGCTACTACCCATCCCATAAAAGGCAATAAACTAAAATAAATTAAACGCCGAGAAGAAGAAAAAGCAACCAAAGAATTGGCACAAGAGTTAGACTAGATTTGCATTGCAAAGTCGACATATCAATTTGGAGAAAACTTCATCAATTTACTAGATGTATACTGTAGTGCAGTGTTTATCCTTTAAAATTAAAATAAACATAAACTATAGAAACCAAAAACCGTCACGCATTGAACAAATTATAAAGGTAAACAATGTGGAAACTTTACAAATAACATAACATAATTTAAATTTTAAATTTTTTAAAATATTATATCTCAAACTAGACCATACTGGAAAATTAAAAGCATCCACCAATATCCCTTTATATAATGCCTCAGTCTATTTGTTAATTGCCTAATAATAAAATAGCTTTTTATTAATTTTATCCTGCAAATCCGGGCCACCTCTATTCACAATGCATCATCCTTTAGTTTCTTATTTTCTAGTTCCTTCCATCTTCAAATATAATCACACAAAAAGAATGTTAAAAAACATCTCCCCTTAATTACTTAAAAAGTTTCAATTCTTTACAACTTATGTCTCGATATAGAGTACTCTAAACTTGTAAATTTTGATGTCTATTGTCCCTTCATCTCTATGCAATTCCCTGTAACAAATGGAGACCGTTAAAAATATGGTGCCCTTTTAGAGCATCCACAGTCGTTTGCTAAAAATCCGTATTATCCATAAAATAGAAATTCGTCATCTGCAATCGTTTGCTATTTATTCATATTTTGGCAAAATCGCTACAGGAGATCGCTATATTTGAGAGGCGATATGAGAATATGCATATTATAGACGACTCCCAAATAAAAAATTAATTTTTTTTTATCGGACGGAACTTGAACTTGAAGTTCCGTCCCAAATAAAAAAATATTTTTTTATTAAATTTTGATCATAGACGGAACTTCACCATCCGTCCCATGATATATTTTGTGTTGGACGGAACTTCACCATCCATCACTTCAAGTTCCATTTAATATACTTAGGCTTAGTTAAATACACTTAGGATTAATATAATATACTTCGGATTAATTATACTTAGGCTTAGTTAAATATACTTAAATAAGTAATTAGGGGTTAATTAGGGGGCTTATATTAATTAGTGGGCAATTTAGGGGGGTAATTAAGTGGGTTAAGGCTGGTTGAAAGTGACAGCTCCCCATGAACGGAACTTCTAACTTGAAATTCCGTCCGATCAAATTTTGTTCAGCTTGCCATATTATAGCAATTGATGACTGCAGTAAACACCACTTTGCTATATCTAAAATATGCATTTTGCTATTTTTTACCTTTCACGACCGTGGATGCTCTTATAAGAAACTTCATTCTTCATTAGATGACCATATACGATGCAATATGCTATAATTTCTATGTTCGCAGCCTTCCTAAATTGATAGCATTATTGGAATTTAGGGTTGTCCATGACCTTCCATAAAATAAAGAGGTTTCATTTAATCTCTTCTTAACCTACTTTTTGTCCCTGCTCTTCTATCTCTCCAATATCCCTTTTTTTTTCCCTTCTGTTTCTTCTTATTACAACCCTGCCTTTTGCCATACTAACTACATACAATAAGGAAAGTGACTGTAACCTCACTACTCTTGTGTGTCACTCTTGATCTTGCCTACATCCCTTCATGACAACTGCAACCACAACATCTCTACTACTATAATGGGAGAAGGCCTTTGTCCATAACCCAACCCGTGCAGCACACGTGCAGGTAAATTTTTTTTTTTTGCCTTTTTCATTCCCCTCAATTTTCCCCCAGTGCACAGCACGTGTATAATACTAGTAAATATTAAATTAAAGAAAACGTAATGTAGTAACTACATCAAAAGGCGCCCAATAATAATTCCATACTTTCAGTTTTCTACATACTACGTACCTATATACCATCTTCGTTATGTAATATTTTCTTGTAAACCTGCCTTCACAATGGAAGCAATTGAGCGATAATGGTCACCATAACAGCTAGCTTCTCTCATCCTTTCGTTCATGTCATAATAATTAAATTAAGACACATTGAGACAGACGCAGTGTAGTCACATTTAGCTCCTAACTTGAGAAAAAAGTTGTCATATTTCCAATGATGTTAAGAACAAATGCTCTGCCCTAATTGTATTTAGGCCCTGTACAGCTTAAGACTGGTGGGCACTTAAAATATTTATATTAGTCATGGATAAATGAAAAATCATCACGGCTATCTCAAAAGTTTCAACTTCTTTATATCATTTATTTCGGTTTGAGTAATGCTTTAGCCACTACCGATTTCACTACCATTTCCTTCACTACCTTAGGTGGCATACTCCTATTGGAGAGTTCTCCCACCTACTCTATCATCTCCTACTTATTGGAGTGTGCCACTTAAGGTAGTGAAGAGAAATGTAGTGAAATTGGTAGTGGCTCTAGCATTACTCTTTGGGTTTATATTATTTTTAGCTAGTTATTTAAACATGTTAGTTCTTCCAGCGTTCACTATTGCCAGTAAACTATGAAATTTAACCAAATTAATCATGTAGTGAAAAAGTGATGATATATAAATACGTATTTCAGCATCATCTATTCAAAGTATCTCTTGATATTATACATATACGTATTTCGATCCGAATCCTTTTTAATACTCGATACAATAACAAAGAGCCACCCACACCTTAATTTTTTAAATAAATTTTTTTAAAAAAAAACAACACAAAACTGATGACCAAGTCAACATCAGATCAGAACATATATATCAAAAAAAAAAAAAAAAAAAAAGAAAGAGAGAGAGAGAGAGAGAGACTTGATTATCAACATCATAATAAGTAAGATCAATTAAATTAATATTAGTTACCTGTATTTTAGTTGACCCTGAGATCCGACGTCTGCTTGGAACTTGGTCTTGCAAGTATCCAACGGGTACAGCACGGTAGTGCTCACCAGCGCCCCCACTGCCCCCGACGTGGCCTCCGCCATCGATTCTAAATTCAAGCTCCCCATCTTCTCTCTCTCCCTTTGGTCTCTCTAGTTTCTTTCAGTTAATTAATTTTAATTTTAATTCAATTTAATTTAATTATTGATTAACGATAAATAACGGGGAAGATTAAAGGCCAAGGCCAAAATCAAGAGGTTTCATTTTTCATTCGGGATCTTAACATATTAGTACCTACAATTTATATATTTTGTATTTCTTACAGATTCTCTTGCTGGGAAATTTGACCAAAACTCCCCTAATTTTTTTTACTGCATCCGTAAACCCTCACTATATTAATTCAAACTGCTTCTCACTTTCATAATCTTGAATAACTATCACGTAACGTAAATATCACGGGACTTGTTTCATACACTCTTCTCGACTAACTTATCCAGTTTTAAACGAGGAATTATTGTTAAGAAAAAAGAAAAGAACAGCAAGAGATTGCCAACATATCAACTTCAAGAGCCAACAAACAATGAGAACTCCTTCTCCCCCTCACCATCACTCCACCTCCCACCACTATCAAGCCGAGAGGAACGTGAGCAACAGCGTCCATAGGCATCTGAACATGCCGAAGCGTGCGAGGGATGAGGAGAGAGACCTCCACGGCAAAAAGAGAGAAGGCGACGAACTCCTAGAACGTCGTAGAGCCAGAGGGAGATCTCCGAAGCGATCGCCGACTGGTCACAGGGTAGGATCAAGAGTTGCGGGAGGCAACAGCAGGGTCCCAGATAGTTCAAGACGTCACTCACCTCAGCCTCGCCATGAAGGAGTAACCAGGCAGGAAGGCTACAAAAGGAGCTACGCGGAGGTTGCTGGAGGAAGACACAAGGGGTGGGACGAACATAGAGTTCGGCAACCCACTCCATCTCCGGCGATAGAGGCTCCCATTAAACGTGAAGATGAAGAAGGGGAATGGGTGCTCGTCAAACCGAGGAAGACTAAGAAAAGAGCCCAATCTAGAAGTGCTTCCGGTGAGCAAAAGGTGGAGCAACGTCTGAGTTGCCACAAGTGTGCCAAACCCGGTCACTCAATCAACAGCTGCAAGAACGACTGATTTTGCTACGTGTGCAAAAAGTCCGGGCACATCTCAACGGCATGTCCAAAGCACCGTGCAACGTCGGAGTCGAGCTCCAAGGTGTTGCCAGTAACTCACGAAGCGTCGATTGTGTCGGAGAAGAGCACTACCCAGGAGAGTGTGGCGGGAGATAGAAGCGTCATTAGAGCGTTGGTTACTCCAACGCCATTAATGGCGGAGTTCGAGAAACGGTATAACTCTTGTTTAATGGTGAAGGCACAGACAGGGAATCCTACTGTTAGAGACATCACCGAGCTCTTTGAAGCGTTCGTGTCAGCGACTTCGACATGGAACGTAGAAGAGACGACTGGAGGATTTTTCTTCGTTCACTGCAGCGACGGTGGAGCTATAGCAGATGCCTTGATGATGAAAGGTATAGAAGGCAGGGACTCGCAAGGGATGGAGTTCTTCATCACGCTAAAGCCATGGACGCGCGAACTAGGAGCTCTAACTACTGCGGGTATGCATTCGGTATGGATACGGCTTTTCAACTTGCCATTCCATCTATGGGTTAAGTCTGGATTACAAAATATAGTTCGTAGCTTCGGAATGGTGATAGAGCTGGATAAAGGAACGCTGACCCACTCATACAAAAAATTCGCTCGACTTAGGATCGGGATCGATAGCCGAAGCGACATTCCATCAAAGATTCTAGTGGAGTTCGAAAATGAGGTATACGAAGTGTGGGTTTCGTTGAGACGAAGAAGAGCGTCACTTTTCGGGGGGTAGCAGTGGCTGAAGCTAACGAAGAAGTTAAGGGACATGATGAGGTGCTAAAGGTGGAAGATGAAGAAGGACCGTACGATATGGGAGATACAAATCATAGCCGTTCATCTAAAAATCTTGCAGGCACCAGTGCGTCTTCGTTCATCAAGCTCCAGGAGGATCCCAGCCGTACGTTCTCTAAATTAGATTTTGGAGGCAATCCAGCATTCGACAAGTTCAAAAATCAAAGGGTTTGGCGCCGAAAAGACGAAGCTATGGGGCAAGGCGTGGGGTACACGCGAGGTCAGCGTACTGTTGGGGGAGTTGATAACGTGCAGCTGCTGGAAGGAAATGACGAGACCCCTAAGACTTGTGAGGGTACCAACTACAAAAGTAGGGCGGCGGAGTATGGGCTGTCTTCTGGCAAAACTTCCTTTCAGCCGAAAGTTGGAATTCTCAAAAAAAATGCCAGTGTACATGGGGGTTTGGAGGCCAGTAGGGAGATGGGAATAGGTATAGAGGAGTGGAACCACTTTAGCAAAGAAGAGGTGGAAGAGTCAATTAGACTAGCTATGACATCACTAGTCAAAAGAAGAGCACATGGGTTGCAAAGTCAAGAGCCACATCATACTGCAACAAGGAAAGAGGAAGAGGGGAAAGAGTTAATTAATGTTGAGGTGCTGGGACAGCCATCCAATGTAGCCGAATGTGAGAAGTTGACCGATCAAGATGAGTGCGGGGGAAGGATTGGGGCACTAGACAGAATCCGTGAGGACAATTTAATTTCGGTGACGGACACTGAAGTGGGAGACAGGGACACAAGAGGAAGCGTCGGTAGCAGCTCTACCAAGAAAATTACTGAGTATCAGATGAAAGGAAAGCGTCAGATCAACAAGGGAGAGTTACTGCTAAGTAATCAGGCGGAGAACCAGAATGGGCAGTCGACAATTCCACCGCCGGATCCTACTTCAGGAGGTACTATTCATAACGAATGCTCAATTTTAAATTCATTAAATGATGATTCGCTCATCTATTTTGCAAGTCTATACGGTCTAGCCATGGGCTCAACCAGGGTAGAACAGTTAGATAATGTAGCGATCATTAAAGGAGATTCGAGTGCAACACTGGTTTAAGTTAGTTGGGGTTGCGGTGGGTGTAGAAGGTAGGTGTCAAACACGGTTTTATAATGGTGTACATCTTTTGGAACGTTAGGGGGATGAGGCAGGAAAGTAAGAAGAGATTGATTTCACTATCTATTAATAAAATTCGTCCGTCCATTTGCGGGTTTCAAGAAACTAGGATTGAGCACCATTCTGGTGAGGATTTTTCTAGACTCAGATGGGCGGTTAATTATGAATGGAGATTTAAAGAGGCGAGGGGATATTCTGGAGGCATAGCGGTTGGAGCAGATTCTAGGATCTTTCAGATCATGGACGTGTATATTGGAAATTTCTCGGTCTCAATTAAAGTTAGAAGGAGAAGTGACAATTGGGAACACGTAGTTACATCGGTGTACGGACCATACGAATCGAGAGCCCGCAAAGATTGTTGGTTGGAACTTCAATATATCAAGAGCAGATGGGATAGTCCATGGATCGTAGGGGGGACTTCAACATCACCAGATTTCAAGACGAGCACAGAGGTAGAGGTCACAACCACTCCGAGCAAGAGTCTTTCAATAGGATTATTCGATGATCTAGAATTGATGGAGCTAGAGATTTCCGACAGAAAATTCACATGGACCAACATGCAGCGCAATCCAATCCTAGCAAAACTCGATAGAATACTGGTTTCAAATGAGTGGGAGGAGATGTTCCCGCAAGCAAAAGTGAAATCAGTTGCGAGATTCACGTCCGATCATCTTCCACTGGTGATAGACTGCGATCGAGACTATAAGAAAAAATTCTTCCCGTTTAGATTCGAGAAAGCATGGACTACTCTGGAGGAAACCAGGCAGGTGATTCGTGAATCGTGGGTGCGTGCCACTACCCAAATTTCAGCAGTGGGAATCTGGGTGGAAAAGACTAGACGTCTCCGGAAGGAACTGAAAGGATGGGCTAAGTTAAAATTCTCCAACACGGCCGCAAGTCGAGAAGTACTTGCAAATCGAATCTTCAAGTTGGAAACACTGCAGGAGGAGAGAGATCTGACAGGTCCAGAGAAGGATGAGCTGGCAAATGTGAGGTTGGAAGTTCAACACATTCAAACAAGAGAGGAGATGCACTGGAAGCAATGATCACGTATACAATGGCTAAAGGAAGGGGATGCAAATATTAAATTCTTTCATAAGGTTGCTAACGGAAGGAGAAGGCAGAATCATATAGCGGGGCTCCTAGTTGCTGGGAATTGGACGGAGAATGAGGTTTTAATTAGAGAGCACTTAGATAATAAATACCATGAGCTACTGGGCAGTAGAGCAAACGAGAGGTGTGGGCTGATGTCAGATATGTGGAGCTCCTCGAGGATAGATGGGAGCGAAGGAATCGAAAATACCTTTACGAAAGAGGAAGTCTTCGAGGCAATCAAGCTGATGGGACAAGACAAGGCACCGGGGCCGGACGGACTTCCTATCTTTTTCTACAAGATTTACTGGCAGATCATAAAGGAAGACCTATTGAACATCTTCAAGGATTTTCACAACGGAGTAGCAGACCTGAACAGGATTAATTATGCAACAATAATCCTTATCCCGAAGAAGGAGGAAGTTCGAACGGCAGAGGACTTCAGACCAATCAGTTTACTTAACGGATCGTTCAAAATCGTAACGAAAGTTCTGGCACAAAGACTGGCTCCCAATTTACAAGACGTGGTGGCACAATCGCAAAGTGGGTTCATTCGAGGAAGGGACATCATGGACAGCAAAGTTGCAGCACACGAGATCGTGTTCAGGGGCAGTAAAGGGAAGATAGATGGTTTCCTCCTGAAGATAGACTTCGAAAAGGCATATGACTCAGTTCATTGGGAGTACTTAGACGAAGCACTTCGTCTCAAAGGGTTTGGAGCGAAATGGAGATTGTGGATGCAACGGTGCGTGCAGGGAGGGAAATCGTTTATTCAGGTGAACAGATGGCAGGGCAAGGAGATCCGATGCAAAAGAGGGCTCAGGCAAGGGGACCCTTTATCATCGCTCTTATTTGCAATAATAGCAGACGGACTGGCAGAAATGATTCAAAGGGCAAAGGATAACAACATCATCAAGGGAATTCAGATAAAAGGAATCGAGCAGTCAATGAACATAATCCAATATGCCGACGATACTCTACTATTTGGGGGGGCCCAGGTAGATGAAATTGTAGCTATAAAAGCTGCTTTGGCATGCTTCCAAGGATGGTCTGGTCTTAAGGTTAATCTACGGAAGAGCTGCGTCATCCCAATCTCCGACCAGCTATCTACCCCAGTTAACACGATCACTGCGATTCTAGGATGCGAGATAGGTGATTTCCCATTCAAATACCTGGGAACGCCAATAAGACCAGGCCCACTAACAAGAGAGGACTGGACGCCTTTGATTGAAAAGATTGCAAAAAAGTTGGCGGGTTGGAAGAGCCGATTCCTTTCATTAGGTGGTAGGATCACATTGCTTAACTCAGTCCTTAACGCTATCCCGCTATACCTTATGTCAATGTTCGAACTGCCGAAGTGGGTTATCCATAAAATAGACAAGATGCGAAGAAGATTCTTATGGAGGAACACCGAGGAGGGCAACAAAGGGTTCCACCTTGTCAAGTGGGGCAGGGTGTGTAAGAGATGAGAATTTGGAGGGCTAGGAATCCTGAACCTCCAAGATATGAACCGGGCATTGCTCAGTAAGTGGTGGTGGAAGATCCACAAAAGAAAAGAAGGGTGGTGGTCGTATTCTTTCGACCTCAGTCGAAGAAGGAAAAATATCGTTTCGGTGGACGGAGCGCAAGAGGGAGGGTTTTGACTCTCTGGAAAGGGATAGCCAAGCAAGGAGAGATTTTTAATATAAATACAAGGTGCAGAATTGGAAACGGGAAGAATACGAGATTTTGGAAGGACAAATGGTGCGGGAATGTTTCGTTGGAGAACAGATTCCCACAAGCTGCAGAGGCGGTTGTGAGTAACGATGTCTTAGTAGCAGATGTGTGGAAAAGAGGTAGCCTCACATTCACGGTTACCGACAGAGTGACGCCGGAGTCTACAAGACAATTCGAAGAGCTAAACAAAGTCATCCAGGTGGAAGGAGGCCATATAAATAACGAACCGGATGATAGATGGTAGAACATAGAAGAGTCGAAATCCTTCTCAGTAGCATCTATGTACAGATGGATCAATGATGGAGGGATCAGATGCAAAGAAGAGAACGTCATTTGGGCCATTCAAGCTCCGCTGAAAGTTAAAGTGTTCAGTTGGCTCGTGCACAACGATGCCATCCTTACAAAACTAAATCTAAAGAAAAGAAATATGCAAATTGATGTTAGATGCGAGACTTGCTTACAAGCAGATGAAGACTTGAAATACTTATTTTTCACTTGCCCTAAGGCTAGGCTAACATGGGAAATTATCTGTAGAGGGTTTGGGTGTGTACGTTTTCCTTCCTCCTCCTCAGATGTGTGGGGTCTTTGGAGAGAAGAGCTTATAAGTATAGAGAATAAGCGGGCATGGGAGATTGCAGTAGGGGCAACCCTATGGAGACTATGGCTAGACCGTAATGACATATGTTTTAGAAATACTAGCTACAAATTTTCTACTTCTATGCATAACATTTTTCTTTTGATTCATGATTGGGCAGGCTACGTGGGAGCAAAGAAAAAATTGAAGCTCAGCGAGGAGGAGTAGAGGCACACGGTATTGAGGATAGCGCAAGTCTATGGAGAAGATTGGGGATGCATAGATTGTGCTACTTTTGATGTTTTTTCTTTAGGGTGTAGTTTGTTTTGATCACATGATCGCATGTAGATTCTGTATCAGGTCTAGATGTTTGTTAGGTCATGGTGTTTTGGTTAGGGGTCGGGTGGACCCTAACGTGGTTGTATTATTGTACTACTTTGTTTCTTTAATTATCGTTAATGAAACGATGACGGAGGTCATCTTTTATCAAAAAAAAAAAAAAAAAAAAAAAAACTTATCCAGTTTTACATTATATGGTGGTGATGATTCAAATTTGATAGAGATTATTAAGTAATTTTAAAAACTAATATGATTTGGTTGACATATTTATGCATAAGAGATATATCAATCATACGAACACATCACACTTATTCTCTATCAAATGCATGATCAATACTATTCATAGCATTGGTATTAAAACCCGAAATCCGGACCCGATCCGGACCCGATCCGGACCCGGCGTTGGACCGGAACCGACCCGATCTAATTTGGGTAGAGTATGGGTCCTAAATTACTACCCGTTGAAATTTCGGGTCGGGTCTGGGTCCCCTAAAATTGGACCCGACCCGGACCCGCAATATAAAAATAAACAAAAAACGAAGCGGATCCGACCCGGACCCGACCCGTTACCCGTTAGATAAATATATCCCCTTCGTACTCACACCCGATAAATATGTTGTTCAACATGCAGGCATAATTGAGGCATATAAGGTTTTCTTCTATACCCTCTTGTAACATATCTTAAGATGTGGTCTGTGTCGAGTAGTCCATTTTCCATTGTTATTGTATATCGTGTGTTAAACCAAATAAAGTCAAAGGTGCTTGGCTGCCTTGCTAGACTAGTATCATCCTGGAGTCTATCGTCTTTGAGCAGTCTGTAATCTACTTATTTTATTGCAATAAGTCGTGTGGCTGGAAATAAATATTGTATCATGTAAAGTTCGTGTTTATGGTTGAGGTAGGTGCAAACTCATCTGTACCCGCTTATCAGATTATAAGAACCAGTATCCTGGCCTTTTCTCTGTTAAGGTGTTTGTATTTACTGTTGGATTTTGTGTCTTGTGAGCAAGATTGGTTGCCAAATAATACACAAATTTCTTCCTTCATTGTAAAGGAATCTATTTCATGTACATGTACATGCATTTTCTGAGATATTATCAATTGTTTCATTTATGATTGCCTTGGTCAATTTCAGATTTGCTTACTGTCAGCAAAACATTTATTTTATATCTAATTGCATGTCATATATTGAGTGGCACTCACTGATTAATCTTTACCTCTTTACCTGACTAATTTTGAGTCAGTGAGTGGCACTCACTGATCATGGCAATCACGAGTCGTATTATGTAATATTGTGTTTTGCTTTAAAGACCCGGAACCGAATCGGACCCGTGATTAGAAATAGGACCCGGACCCGGACCCGAAAGCGAACGGGTAACATTTATTGTGGGGAACCGGACCCGGACCCGGACCCGAATTTCATGGGTATGAGTCCGGGTCCAGTATTTGGACCCGTCAATGACCGGGTCCGGATCCGGGTATTAAGCTACCCGACCCGACCCGACCCGTTACCAGTGCTAACTGTTCAATGTGATCTATATGTCATAAAATATATCCATATGCATAATCACAAAGTTTGAACATTTTCAGCACATTCATCACATACTTGTAAAATAAACTGTTTTCCAATATACAATAAATGAAACGACTTGATACATGAGTAAAATATATTCAAACATCGTGATTTTATATTTGCATCGATTTCATAAAATGTAAATTAGTGTGAATTACGCAGTCCAATGAGGAATTTATGCCGAGTGGCGGAGTGGGTGACACTCTTCCTAGAGTGGTGATCTATTGGCGGAGTGGGTGACACTCTTCCTAGAGTGGTGATCTATGTTCCTTATTATCTTTACAAAATTTTAAAGATATTACATGTGATCCACTAAAGGCCTAATATGAAATAAAACTTTTTGAGGTGTTAATATGCTAAAAACCAAATCACAGACTAGTGAGGACGGTATGGGCACGAGAAAAAATATGATGAAACTGCAGAGTGTTGCCGTTGAGTAGACTTTATGAATGCATATTCGCCGTAAGATATGACAAAAGTTTGATAAGAGAAATGGCGATATTTGTAATCAAAACAGCTACACTAATTTTACAAATTTCCCGTTCCGTTCCGTTACCAACCCTTCCTTCTAGAAGCTGGGACCAAATTGACCAGACTCAAACGCAACTCCGAAAAGGCACGAAAATTGATGCAGTTTTACGAATGTGGGCCCCTGCTCAATTTAAGCTGTTGTCGGGTATGGATGGGATGAGGATGGATACTGCGCGTGATCCCTGACGGGCGGTGCAGAGCAAAAATAATATAGTACCAGTATACCCTTGTCCAAAATTGCACACATAATAATGAGAGATTATTAAAGATAAATGACCAGCTGAAAAACTTAGACTAAGGTTAATAAAAAATACAAAAATGTAGAAAGAAATGAGAGCAGGGTCGGGGAGGGCAGCACCAGCCTGAGGGGTGTCTTAAGAATTATGAAGATCTTGTTGAGTCTTTGACACAATCAACACAAACCACCAAGCAAGACTAGATCACACCAAACACACAAAGCACACAAGAATTATTCCGGTTGGGGCTATCGCCTTAATACGGGGGAGGAAGAACCGAGATATTATTCAACTAGAGAAGATACAAGAATATTACAATTCTCACCGCGACCCTCTCTCAAGCCTAATGGAACTTGATACTGCTTACAATGGAGAAACTCTCTCACCCTCTCTATGGAGTACTCTCTTCTTCTATTCGGCACTCAATAGAATCATATGGATCTATGAGCCGTTACAATTGTTTATATAGATTTAGAGACAAACCCTAACTTAATATCTTGTTACAATAGACACTGGATAGTACATAAGAGATAACTCTACAATAGGAGGCACATGATCTAACTTGAAGAGTAAGCTGGGCTTTTCACGAATCAGCCAGGCTCAAACCCTCCACAGGAAAATTGTGGCACATGAGGGACGGTCGACTGTCCTCCTCTCTAGAAGACTTCGTGCAGGAGACGGTCGACCGCACATGAGGGACGGTCGACCGCAACTTCTGCTGTTACTGCCGCTGACTGTTTCTCGCCTCCACTCCATTTCCAATCGTCTCGATCCCTCCATCATCTTATCGTCTTTTTATCCAACATCGTATGCAAGACATAAACCCAACAGGATGGAGGGTTGGGGAGGGTTTCAGAAGTGGGAAAGATTGAGAACATGACTGGTTAGATGTTTGGGGTTTTTTCGTAATTTTTTAATTGTTTAAAAACGTGCGTGTTGCATGTGTTAATTTAGATGGAAATTTCAACTTTTGATCTCTTTTCTCTATTTCAAAAAATAGAGGAAGGAGAGAGGGGGTATACTTAATATTAATAGCAGAAGCCCCGCACAGTGCACATGATTGTAAAGCAAAGTGTACCAATAACATATTGATTTCTAAGGGGAAGAGCGATTGTGTAAAACACTGATTTTTCTAATTTTTCATGAGCAGCATTTGGGCAAATTCTATATAGTATGTGACTAATGAAAGTAAGCCACATAGTAATTGAGAAACAATAAAAGTAACTTATTGACACCAGCAACCTAAACCAATAAACTTTGATTTGTACAATAGAACCAATAGGTACATATATATGATATATGAATTTGATCATTTTGAGGAATTTGGTAAGACTGAAACAGGTAAACACAATCAATTTTGAGAAAATAATAAGAATAAAAACAAGTTCTTAAGTTTAATCTCTAAAATCACAGTTGTTGCAAGCGAAAGAAAACAAAGATTTGGATGATAAATGATGGAAATAAAACGTAAAACAACATATTCTATTATTCTCAAAAACATTAGTTACATATCTAAATTTGAGTCACACCAATTAACTAACACATTATCAGACCACAAATAGAAAGTAAGTTTGAGATCATGACTAATGAAAGTATAATTTAATTGTTAGAAAATTTTATGCTTAGTGATCTACCACGATAAGGACTAATCAAACTATAAACATAGTAAATTTTCAGTGAAGTAGATTTGAAATAATATCGGTTGTTATTCAATGTTGGACAAAAACTATTAATAAATTACATAAAACTGAATTTACCTTTGAGCAAGGCTTCCCCCTTTGTGTTGCTGCAGTTTCACTTATCACAAGGCATATTTGCAGGACGGGTAGATGAAAATTTCTTTGAACGGAAATTACATGCACAGCCTAATGTATCGCCATCAGTATGCACAATGAAAATCTTCACTTAAATAAAACAGATAACCAGCTGATGATAGAAACCCCCCCCCCCACCCCACCACCAAAAAAAAAGAGAAATAGGAGAAAACTCATCATGCATGATCAAATTTTTTTTTAAAAGTCCTATATACTTGTGCACCAAATCTATAGTAATTGTAACAATGATTATGATACATTAAACATACAGTAAGTAATGTATATAGTATGATTGACAACAGGATGTAAAAATGAGTTTAATCGTGTACAGAAATAGAACAGCAGAACGAACTGCGAACACTTACCGAAAATGAAAAGACGACAAAATAAAAAAAATAGTGCGTGTGTGCGTGTGCAGTGCCTATGTGTGGCTACGACCTAGTTCGAAAAAAAAAAAACAAACAAATGTACAACCGTAAATCTTCCTAGACTATTATTTCTAACAATAAAATAAATAGGTACACCCTTTTTAGTTTACCCTCTTAAAATTTACCTTCACAAAACTCTTCCCATATTTAAAAAAAAAAATAAAAATCTATCTAAACTTTAATTTGTTAACCTTGATGCTCTGTTGAAGGTTTGGCAAGTGGCACTCGTTGGGGCTCTTCATCGTTGCATGTATGAAAGCTGATTGATCAAAGCTTTTACTTATTTAGTACTTTATTCCAATCATTAAAAGGCAGCATATTTTGTTAAAACAAAAATAAAAAATAAAAAAATTTAGAGGAACTCAAAATCACTTAAAAAGAGATGAAAGAGTTGAGATACGTGTCAGCCAATAATATTACTTTTAAATAATATAGCGAAGAAAAACAAAACAAAAAAATACATATTGAGATAAATAACAATAGAGAGATCAACTTGAAAGAAATTATAACATGAGAAAATAACACATTTAACATACCTGATGAAATGAAAAACTCTGACTTCCCTCAATATCATTGGAAATCTCCCACTATCTTTGAATCTTCACACCTAATGTTGCAAACAAATAATTAAAAATTTGTCAACAATAACAATTTCTGGATTATAGAATATCAGTGACAGATGATATTAACTTCTTATATTAACTTTCTCTCCCAAATCAACATAAACAATCAAGACGACGTGGAGAATAAGAAAGAGGGAAAGTAAAGGAAACTACCTTGTTTTGAACCTCCACGGGCAAATTGGAGCAAAAAACAGTTGATTATCTTCTATTAAAGTATATTTATTAACACCTGAAAAACAAAATTTTCGAATTATAGAATAGAAGTGAATCATAATTAATCTTAAATATAGGGTTCTAAACACGTATGTCCATACAAAATAAAAAGAAGTTTTGACTAATGTAGAATAAAGAGGATAATAGCATATCAACAAAATTACCATCCAATATGAGCTTTGATTAAATTATACCTTAAATTGCATGAATTATGTAACTGAAGCATTTCCTAAAGTTAGAGTTAGCTCACTGCAAACAATAAGAGGACACATAACACACGTCAGTAGAGTGAAGTGTAAATACAAATCATAAATAAATCAAAGCGTAAGATTGATTAGAGATAATAATGAAGTTTAAATGTTAGTACCACACCACCACATGATCCTTAGAATTAGGATATATAACAAACCGGTTTAAAAAATTGATCAACACTATCATGTCTTAGTTATGCTACATCATATCAATTATAATATTTGGTAACAAAACCGTACCTTATTAGGTTTGCATTTATTAGAATATGTCAATATCTTTTATATTTAGTATACATTAATTTAGGAATCATGGCAACACAATTATTGGAATCAATCAGTCACAATTATGACAACATAATTAGAGGAATCAATCAGTAGAAATCATGGCAACACAGTTATAGGAATCAATTATGATTTTGTAGCCAATGTTGTTATATATATACATGGTTATCATATCAATGAAAAGCAAGGCAAATATTTCTATTATGGTATTAGTAAGCCTAGGTTTCAAATATTCTCTCCCTTCCTCTCCAATACCTTCATCCTCCCTCATGGCCGAAGATCACCCTTCCTCTCCAATACCATCCTCTTCGAATCCTCCAAAACCTACTACCTCCACCTTTCATCATGCTCTCACCATCCCTAACATCACCAACTTCATCAAAGTCACGCTCGATATTGAAAAAGGCTAATATAATACGTGGTCTGAACTCTTCAAGATCCATGTCAGAGCCTATCAAGTCCTTGATCATATCATTCCCCCATCTCCAAATGATATGCTGTCGACTCTCTCTCTCTCAAACAAACCGATCCTACTCTTTGGTCGTGCCTTGACGCTGTTGTCCTACAATGGATTTATGGCACCATCTCTAATGATCTTCTCAACACAATTATTGAACGTGATTCAACTGCTGAACTTGCTTGGAACCAACTGTTTGATATCTTCTTCGACAACAAAAACTCTAGGGCTCTCTACCTAGAAAAAGATTTTTCGAGAGTCACCATGGAGCAGTTTTCTGATGCTTCATCTTACTGTCAACACCTTAAATCACTCTCGGATCAACTATTTAATGTTGGCGCTCCCGTTTCAAACAAACGGTTGGTGCTTCAGCTAGTTTCCGGCTTAACAGATGCTTATGCCACTGTGGGTTCCCAAATTCGTCATGGAGAATCACTTCCTCCATTTTACAAGGCCCGTTCTATGCTAGTTTTGGAGGAAACGGCACGGGCAAAAAGGGCGGTAAACACCACAGATAGCTCTGCTTTCCTAGTATCTCAACATGACAACTCTGCTGGAAATCTGTATTACCATCAAAACCGTAACAATAATGGCAGCAGCACCCGCGGTGGTCGTGGCGGTGTAGGAAGCAACCGTAGCAGCCATGATAGAGGCAGAGGAGGTGGTCGTGGTGGTCAATCGCAAAACCACCGACCCACGTCATGGCAGCCGCCTCCAATGCAAACACAGCAGTGGGCATATCCTCCATGGGCAGGACCATGGAAGCCATGGGCCACACCACCTTGTCCATATCCTACAGCAGGAAATTGGCAGAAACAAGTCACATCTCAGCAGGCCCGCCAGCCAGGAATTCTTGGGCCTAAGCCTCAGCAGGCCCATATAGCAGCCGGCCCTCAACATGCACAGTCGTCATATGCACCAACCGATATTCATGCTGCAATGCATACTCTATCTATCTCTCCTCCTGATGATCAATGGTATATGGACATAGGGGCCACCTCTCACATGACTGCAAACGGAGGTAATCTTACGTCTTATTCCAATATGAGTAATAATATTACTGTTGGTGGTCATCATATTCCAGTTATTGGTTGTGGAAATGCATTATTACCTAACCCACATCATTCTTTAACCTTACATAATGTCTTGCATGCACCCATATTAATTAAAAATCTTGTCTCTGTGAGAAAATTTACCATTGACAATGATGTTTCTGTTGAATTTGATCCCTTCGGTTTTTCTGTGAAGGATTTTTAGACCGAGATGCATTTAATGAGATACAACAGCTTAGGTGAACTTTATCCTATTACCACAAGACCATCCACTACAACACCATCCACCTTTACCGCTTTATCCAATGAATTATGGCACAATCGTTTAGGACATTCGGGAGCTCTTGTTTTAAATTCTCTTCACCGAAACAATTATATTATCTGTAATAAGTTTCGAAATAATTTCTTTTGTCATTCTTGTCCCCTTGGGAAGCAAATAAAATTACCTTTTTATGAGTTTGTCATCCACTTTAATGCCTTTTGATATTATGCATAGTGATGTTTGGACATCACCTACTCTTAGTTCAGGTGGACATCGTTATTATGCTTTATTTCTTGATGATTTCACGAATTTTTATGGACTTTTTCTCTTGCAAATAAATCTCATGTCCATTCCATTTTTCTCCACTTTCGTACTCATATTAAAACACAATTTGAAAGAGAAATTAAATATTTTCAATGTGACAACGGAAAAGAGTACGACAATGCACTTTTTCATAAGTTCTGTGAACTCAATGGAATGGCTTTTAGATTTTTTTGTCCTCATACATCTCCTCAAATTGGAAAAGCCGAAAGAAAGATTTGTACCATAAATAACATCATCCGAACTCTTCTTGCTCATGCCTCCCTCCCACCTTCGTTTTGGCACCATGCCCTACAAATGGTCACTTACCTTCTCAATATTCTCCCAACAAAAAAATTTGCCCTCCAAACACCCACCAAAATTCTCTACCAAAAAGATTCGTCATATTCTCATCTTCGAGTTTTTGGATGCCTCTGTTATCCTCTCATTCCTTCCACTTCTAGAAATAAATTGCATGCTCGATCAACACCTTGTGTTTTTTTGGGATATCCATCGAACCATAGAGGTTATAAATGTTATGAGTTGTCGAGTCGTAAAATAGTCATTTCAAGGCATGTTGTTTTTGATGAAAATACGTTTCCCTTTTCTAATTCAATTGCTCCCTCACCCTCCAGCTATGACTTTTTGGATACAAGCACTACACATTTCCTTTACTCACCCAATCAACCCTTTTTTACCTCTCATGATGTCCAAACCTCTCCACCTCTAGCCGCTAACAATCCGGCACAATCCTCCCCCACCCAACACCCAACTACACCGGCCCCATCCTCCTCATCACACCATACTACTTCGCAAGGCACCTCCTCCCTTACCAAACATACCACCACACCGGCCCAAAACACAAATCCCCTCCAAGCCCAACATGAGCCAACATCTTCTCCAGAATCACATCTTCAACTCCCTTAGAACAACCCACTTCTATAGCCAACCCACCACTCTCTCCTCAAATGACCACCCGAGCATAACACGGCATTTACAAGCCTAGCCAACTTTTTAATCTCCATACCTCTGCCCAACATTCCATTTCTCCCTTGCCTACTAATCCCCTTAATGCATTAAATGATCATAATTGGAAAATGGCCATGAAAGACGAATATGATGCTCTTATTGAAAAAAAGACGTGGGACTTAATGCCCCGTCCGGCTAATGCTAACATTATTCGCAGTTTATGGATCTTCAGGCATAAGAAGAATTCCGATGGATCCTTTGAACGTTATAAGGCTCGTCTAGTTAGAGATGGTGCAGGTCAACAAACTGGTATAGATTGTGGTGAGACCTTCAGTCCAGTAGTCAAATCGACTACTATTTGGATGGTACTCAGCGTTGCTTTATCTAAATCATGGTCCCTTCATCAATTAGAAGTCAAAAATACCTTTTACATGGAAATCTTGATGAAACTGTGTACATGCACCAACCTACTGGTTTTCGTAATCCCCAACATCCTGACTATGTCTGCCTGCTAATGAAGTCTCTCTATGGCCTCAAACAAGCCCCCCGGGCTTGGTACCAACGATTCACTGATTTTGTAGCCACATTGGGTTTCTCTCACATTGTCTTAGATCATTCTTTATTCATTTATCACCGAGGCGATGACACAGCTTATATTCTTCTTTATGTGGACAACATTTTTCTTACTGCATCTTCAGATACTCTCTGTAAATCCATCTCATCTAACTTGGCTCTGAATTTGCCATGAAGGATTTGGGTCCCCCAAGTTATTTTCTAGGTATATCTGTTACAAGACATTCAGGAGGTCTTTTGCTTTCACAAAATAAATATGCCGAAAAAATTATTGAGCGAGCAGGCATGTCCTCTTGCAAACCATCTTCTACACTAGTAGATACAAAAGCAAAACTCAGTGGATCTTCAGGAAACCCATATCATGATCCAACCGAATATCGCAGTCTTGCCGCGCTTTACAATATTTGACATTTACAAGACCAAATATCTCTTATGCCATTCAACAAGTGTGTTTATTTATGCATGACCCGAGGACCCAACATATGACTGCTTTGAAGCGAATCCTTCGTTATATTAAGGGTACTCTTACTTTCAGTCTACATATCTCTCCCTCCTCAGTTGATGAACTCACTACATATACCGATGCAGACTGGGGTGGATGTCCAGACACCAGAAGGTCTACGTCTGGATATTGCGTATATCTTGGGGACAATTTACTCTCTTAGTCTACAAAACGATAACCTACCTTGTCTCGATCCAGTGCTGAAGCCGAGTACCGTGGATTTGCTAATGTAGTTTCCGAATTCTGTTGGCTAGAAATTTACTCTTGGAACTTCACTATCCTGTCACGAAGGCTACATTAGTCTATTGTGAGAATGTCAGTGCGGGTATATCTTTCCGGCAATCCTATTCAACACCAACGCACTAAACACATTGAGATGGATACACCACTTTGTGCGTGAAAAGGTTGCTCGTGGTCAAGTATGGGTGTTACATGTTCCTTCGCGTTACCAAATTGCCGACATCTTCACGAAGGACTTCCGCTGCAACTCTTTGATGATTTTCGACATAGTCTCAATATTCATCAACCTCCTGTTTCGACTACGGGGGTATATTAGAATATGTCAATATCTTTTATATTTAGTATGCATTAATTTAGAAATCATGACAACACAATTATTGGAATCAATTAGTCACAATTATGGCAACACAATTAGAGGAATCAATCAATAGAAATCATGGCAACACAATTATAGGAATCAATTATGATTTTGTAACCAAGGTTGTTGTATATATACATGGTTATCATATCAATGAAAAGCAAGGCAAATATTTCTATCAGCATTTGATTCTGAATCTCAAAGCTTAACCAAACCATAATTAAAAAACAGAAAAACATAATGTTTGTACCACACCAACACATGATCCTAAGAATTAGGATATATAAAAAACCGGTTTTAAAAAATTGCTCAACACTATCATGTCTTAGTTATGCTACATCATATCAATTATAATATTTGGTAACAAAAACCGTACATTATTAGGTTTGCATTTGATTATGAATCTCAAAGCTTGACCAAACCATAATTAAAAAACAGAAAAACATAATGTTGTAAAGAAAAAAATTGTCAAAAAGGTTGCGGGTGTACCACATTTTCATTTCCAACCCAAAGTTTTCTTCAGTTTGCAAAGATACACATCAAATGTTTATTGAATTTACTGGAAAAATAAACAGTTCTGGATCAAGATATGGATAGCTCTATGGCACTGTAAAACCAACTTAGGGTTCAGAAACTGCACATTATTAGATTTGCATTCGAGCCTGAATCTCAAAGCTTGACCAAACCATAATTAAAAAATCAGGAAAACATAATGTTGTAAAGAAAAAAATTGTCAAAAAGGTTGTGGGTGTAGCAAAAACATATTTAATTTTAGAACGCCTATTTCGTGTTCTCTCTGTACTCTCATCTCCTTCTTCTCAACAGAGCAAAATCCAAAACTCAATCTTTCACAAAATTGAAGAGGAATTTGAAGACTATGTGCAGATCTGGACCCACATTTTCATTTTCAACCCAAAATTTGTTAGTTTGCAAGGCACACATCCACTGTTTGATGAATTTACCGTACCAAAAATAGTTCTTGATCAAAATATGGATAGCTCTACGTGCTCTACAACCCACTTAGGGTTTAGTTGTAATGTTTTGGAAGTTTCAAAAAATTTGTATATTAAGTGCCCAGTATTGAAATTTATTAAGTGCTTAGTACTGATTAAGTGTCAAAAATAGGAGAGGATTAATGTTGAAAATAAGAAAGGATCTCACAAAAATCGTCGACGATGTGAATGGCGAACGACAAATAGTGGTGGAGTTTACGAAGGGCTGACGGCAATCGATGGCGGAGTGGATTTGTGATCGACTAACGATGGGCGGAGGTGAGAAGGGCGAGCAACGTACGGGCGGTGGAGGTGTGAAAGGCGAACGGGGCGAACGGCTGCGGGGGTTGTGAAGGGCGGACGGTGGCGGGAAGTTTTCTTTTTTTGTGGGTGGGTGGGTGGGTGGGTGTGTGGGGGGGAGGGGGGGGCGGGGGGAAGGGGGGGTTTCTTTGTGTGTATTTTTTAATGTTTTTTTGGGGTAAATTGCAGTTGTAGTGTGCACGTATTATAGTAGTATGAATTTGTACTTTGTGCACTCCTTTCTCTATTTCAAAATGGAGAAAAGAGGGGGGATAGGCCTATTATCTTAAGATATATAATAATAATTTATTGTGGTGGAACACATGGTCCTTTCTATAGGCACGTGCAAGCTGCACTAAAGTTTATAAAAGGTCGGGGTTGTCGGCCAACCTGTAACTATGACCAACAATCCAACATGAGGGTAAGAGCATCTCCAATCATTAGTCATTTTAGCTTGATAGAATAGGCAAAATAAAGAATAATTAAATAATTTGGGTAGTGAAAAAAAATTTCCGCTCCAACCATGCTAGCTATTTTGGCTAACAATAAATATTTTATTTTTATTTACAATTTCGTTAAAGTCCAAAAAAAATGTCAAGCAATTAAAACAATTAAAAGCTCAAACATGCATATACATATATGGGTAAAAGGGGTATGAGGCAATTTGCTCATTTAGTAAATGAGCAAGTGATGAGGTGGCATGCATGTGTGATTGGAAAATCACTAAAAGTGATTAGATACTCATTGAGTATCACATGCATACCACATCATCAATTGCTCATTTATTAAATGAGCACGTGCTCGATATCCCTTTTACCATATATATATATATATATATCTATATATATATATATATATATATATATATATAAAGCCCAATTATTTAAAGGCCACAAAAAAAAACTAAGATTGGGATAAGGCGATATCAGCGAATTTTTTTCTTCTCGTGATGTTGTGATCTTTTTTTCTCGCAATATTTTGTTCGTGATCTTTTTTTTCGTTTTATTTTTGCGGGTTTTTCAGGATACTGCGGGGGAAAAAATTCGCAATTATTTTTTACACAATTTCAAGAAGCAGAAGACCAGAAGAAGAGTTTTGGCGAGTCGATACAACTTTGCCAGATCTGGCAAGTAAATCTTAGATATCTATTTTGGGCGAGTGGTTTGGCGATTCCCGTTGGAGCATATTTTTCTCCATAAATCTTGCTATTTTTTTTGCTAAAAATGAGAGATGGCTAGTGCAGTTGGAATATTGTTACCAAGTATATGAGTTTTTTCTATGTAAAGGGGCTTCAGAGGTTCGGAGGAAAAGAGTTTATTTTATAAAGAAAAATGTGAAATACAGGCCACCATGTTTCATTAATAAAAAGTTAACAAAATAACTCAAAGATGTTGTGGGTAATAGTACAGCAGCCAAAATAAAGACAGGAACAAAACATAGTACCCTCCAACTAACATAGGAAGGTGGGAACGACGAAAGCAACGATTAAAAGTAAAGGAGTACAACTACAACATATGAGGTCCATCCAACAAAGGCCCTGGAGGGTGTGTAACATCCTCAAAGATTTTTTACTGCACATGCATTGCACGTAAAATTTTATGCACATTTTGGTTCCTAAAATTTTTCTTGAGTCAAGGGAATTTTTCTAATCACAATTGTGTGATTTAATTAAATCCATTAGGCCTAAATCCATTTTGTAACCCACTAAAACTAATTACAAATTTAAAGTCCAAATTATTTTGCACTTAAATGTACAATTAAAATATAGTTAGTTTGGTACATCTTGCCATGTGTAACACATTACATCTGACTTAATAAAAACTAATAACAATATTTGTACGAAAGAGTGTGCACGCACATTGACTACATGTGCACGTGCTTTGTGCACACTAAGGGTGTTGGGCCGGGCCAATGTGAGAATGAGGGAAGAGAGGGTGAGTGTGTGGAGAGAGTGGGGAGTTATTTTGGAAAGTGGGAGCATTTTTTACTAACTCATTCTTCCTAATAGATAGATCACTTTGTCATGAATAAAATGCAAATCAAAACAAAGCAAAAAAAGAGAGGAAGAGAGGAAGCTTGCTGGTCGGAATTAGGAGGAGACCGGGATTTTTTTGCTTGGAGCTTTGGAGCATTTTTTTTAGGAGTTCTACTACTATGAATTCTACATTTGAGGTGGGTGTCTATTTAATTTCAAGTTTAGTTATTTTGATGCATGAAATTGTTAGATGATTGTTATGTGTAGTCTAGAATGTGATTGGTAAATTAATTTGAGTATGAATGCATGCTAGACTAGATGAATAGATGAAAATACAACATAGAAATTGATTTGTCATGCTTCTGAAATAAATATGCATAAGATTTTCCTGTGTGGTAATATCATGTGTGTTTTCTTATGTACCCAAATTCATGAATTTTGATTCATATTAGATTTTGCTACACCATGATTAAATTGAATGTGTGAAATTATGACATGATTGATTTGGGGCATTTTCATAAGGTTCTGTTTTAAGTTTTAATTTCACTTCAAAAAAACATAACTATTAAACTAGATGGAATCTATAGCTAAAATTTTTATAGGAGCATCTTGCATATGTCAGAACATCTCCTTAAAATTTTATAATATTTGGATGTCTTTTACTATTTTAATAAAATTGAAACTTAGGACTGGTTGGCAGATAGCTAGGTGTTGGAGAAATTGTACATATTTAGATTTTAATCATTTCGGCATCTTAGATGCAGTATTTTGAGGAAATTTCAAAAACTACGAAGTTGAAGGTAGACTCGTTAACATTTTTTTAGAGTGAATCAATTTTTCATGAAGAATAGAATTTATAGTGAATTTTACAAGATCGAACAATGGCATTCTATATAACATTTCGACCATACTATAGATTTCGAAGAATTTCAAGGTTATAGACACAATATTTTGGGGAGACTAATAACTACAAAGTTATAGTAGACTTGTATACCTTTAATTTGATCTAAAGAATACAAAGTTTCATGAAGTATAGAATTTTCTATGATATTTTACAAGTAGCATTGAGCTGCAGTTTTTGGATTTTAAACCTACTGTTTTGCAAATGAGTTTAGACGAAGTAATTGAGGATGTTTTAGATGATCTTAACTACAAAGTTGTAGTAGACTTATTTATGATTCCTGTAACTCCCTGTTCCAGATGTACGTATTTTATTACGTGAATTTTGTACTCAATTTTTAGATCAGTTTTATTTTTCTCTTGGACTCTTTATCTAAAGGCAGAATATTTTTGATCAATTCTATAATTTTATGATTTTTCGATCGGAGTTTAAATACAAATTCTAACCCCAATTATCCCTAATCAACATTTCTCCTATCTGCCTAACCCACTCCCGCTAATCACTCACATACGCCAAATTTCTCCCCCCTCATTTTTATCATTCTACGCCTAACTCCTTCTCATTTTCCACACATATGCCTAATTTTTCTACACCCATCTCTTTCTCCCTTTATTTTATACACACACCATGCATGCATACACCTTGCATGCCCCATGCTGTCCATCTCCCTTTCCTTTCTATATATACACACACAAGCATGCAGACCACCTCATTCCTTCTTCTCTTCCTTTGCCTTCTTCACACCCGAGAGCTCAAGCAACACCCGAGCTCCACTTTACCTTCTACCTTCGAGCCAACGACTCCGCTTCTACGATCCCGTGAACCCCGAAAAACAACCCGACGCCGCGCCACCTTGTTGTTGTCATCGCTCACCGTTGCTACCGTTGCTCGCTAGCTACCATCTTGCCGCCATTCTTACCGCCGTTGTGCCGCGTCCATTGCTGACGTCGCTTCTTCTTTCCGTGGTTAACACCACCACCGAAATCATCACGTTATAAGGCAAGTACCTTGTACACTCTTTTTGTTCTCGTACAAGCATTTTCCTTGCACTCGTGGTAAGTAGTCTAGTTATCATCATGTTTTATTGTCAAACTCCGTTCGAGTCACTTGTTTCATGCTATATCAACTCAAGAGTGGACCGTTAACACATTTCGAATCATGTTATCGAATATCGAATATTCAACCTTACTATCTCTAAAATTTCTTGACCTTACACTAAGAATTAGACCATGTTCTCGATACTGGATTGAATATTTCTACGTGAAAATCGTAGCCCATCGAGTCCCGAATCCAGAACATCTTACGGTTTCTCAATCGGATGTATAGATTGTGAGATATCGCGATTTTAGTACTGTCATATCGTGAATTTCTGAACCTGCACGGGATTACTAACCGGTATCTTGTACTGAGAATTCGATCATGTTCCCGACACTGGATTGAAAAACTTTCTACATAAAAAATCATAGCCCTTCGATTCTAGATATCCGAAACATATTATGGTTCTCAATCGAATGTATAGATTGTGAGATATTGCGATTTTAGTACTGGCAGATCGTGAATTTCTGAACCTGCACGGGATTACTAACCGGTCTTGTACTGAGAATTAGACCATGTTCCCGATACTGAATCGAAAAACTTTCTCATAAAAATCGTATCCCTTCGAGTCTAGATATCCGAAACATATTACGGTTTCTCAATCGGATGTATAGATTGTGAGATATCGCGATTTTAGTACTGGCATATCCTGAATTTCTGAACTGCACAGATTACTAACTGGTATCTTGTACAGAGAATTCGACCATGTTCCCGATACTGGATCGAAAAAACTTTCTACATGAAAATCGTAGACCTTCGAGTGTAGATATCCGGAACATCCTGCAGTTTCTCAATCGGATGTATAGATGTGAGATATCGCAATTTTAGTATTGTAACTCTGAATTTCCAGAATGCGCGCGAAACATCGAAACCAGCGAAGAATGAATTTGTACGCATAGCTACTGTCTCTAGAATGTATCGTGTGAATATGCGTTAGAACCGAAAGAGAATCTACTTTCTAGAATCTCTGACAATTGGATTTGCTTTTCTGTAACAACGGGAAAGTAAATTTGAATGCAGAATGTCAAGTTATCTAAAAATTTATCTCTACGTTTTTGCATATAAACCCATTACTTTTCATATTTAATGAACTGAATGTATTATTGTTCTTGTAATAATAACTTGCATAGATATAATAGGTTGATAGAATGCATTTTATACCACTTGATAATTCTATAATAACTACTCTGGATATATGTACTCGTTTTACGTCTCATGTCCATAATTACTGCCCTTGATATTTTTCTTGACTAAACTATTTGATTACACCGTTCCACTAGTCGTACCAACTGCATGTTCATAATTAATTATAAAAGAATAACAACCGGGTTATAAGGGTACGGCTTAATAGTAGACAATATAGGGAAGTATACTCGAAGGGGGCCCGTGTTTCCCGAAATAGTGATTCTTGATTCTTGATTCTTGATTATACAATTCATGATTACATAATTCTCGATTACATGATTCATGATTAATGTCTTGATACTATCACTGGAAGACCAGAGTACATAATCCTATAGAATTCACTACTTAAGTCGAAACGTCACATGATTGATATGCACCGAACTTGTGGTATGAGACACAGGATTGTGCATTAGATAAGTTAATAAAACAAATAAACTTGAGATCTTCACTAAGCATGATTCTTGATTACATGACTCTTCGTTACATGACTCTTGATTCTTGATTACATGACTCTCGATCCTTGATTACATGATTATCGATTAACTAAACCTAGGTTATCAATTGCTTATATCTTGAAGTCTAGAATACACTAGTTACAGTTATTACTTACCTGATCATATTGTCTCAGTTCCTTGCTTACTTCCATATTGTATTTATACTTCTACTTCTTGTTTCTTCCATGTTATATCTTGTTATATTACCCCTTTTTCTGCTTGTTGCTACTTGCTGCCCGAAACTTGCTCTAACGGAACTTTTCTATTTTTCTTTGAGTTAATAATTATACAGGTACTGATAGACCCGACGAGCAGACTCTCTAGACGATCGTTGCTGCTTATCAATTGCTTATATCTTGAAGTCTAGAATACACTAGTTACAGTTATTACTTACATGATCATATTGTCCCAGTTCCTTGCTTACTTCCATATTGTATTTATACTTCTACTTCTTGTTTCTTCCATGTTATATCTTGTTATATTATCCCTTTTTCTGCTTGTTGCTACTTGCTGCCCGAAACTTGCTCTAACGAGAACTTTCTATTTTTCTTTGAGTTAATAATTATACAGGTACTGATAGACCTGACGAGCAGACTCTCTAGACGATCGTTTCTGCTTCCTTACTACTTCATGTTGTTTTTCTTTTAGTCGCTATTTTATCTAGTTGTTATAGCGAACTGCTTATCATATTATTTTAATTCTGGCACCTTGTACTCTCGGACATCTTGACCCGATGTTGATGTATTATCCAAATGATGGTTATTCTATTTTCAGCTCATATGATTATTATATTTGCCTGCGTGAATGTGTTATAAAGATCTTGTTGAGCTTATAATTATACAGCTTATAGATGATGTATATCATTCGCTGGGCCTCAGTTGCGTGCCTGTATTTCCGTATAGTGGGAAGCGGGCGTGACAATTCCTATGAAACTAATAAATCTATTTGTAGTATTGGAATTTAAATGAATTTTTTTCATGACCAATGGGTTGATGTCTTTTATTTAGTTGTCCTAAAACTTTTACAATGTATAAGATTGTATGTAAAATTGGAATGTTAGTAAGATGTACCTTATGAGGAATTAAGATGCATTTAGTTATCTTGTCAAGGGTTGTTGTAACGCCCCGAATTCCAAAATACACTGAATTCGAGATTCCACAGGATCTTTACACTTCTTTCGTACAATTTTACAAGGAATTTAAAACTTTTTACTTTACATCAGAGTTACATGAAAACTTTACACTTTACATTTTACAGCGGAAGCAAATTTGCAACATTTAAATAAATGTACATCAACATTTGAATAATCTCTAAGCACCTGTGCTTCTTTAATCTTTATCATGTCATATACCCTGCATACAAAACTGTGGGTAAGTCAGTTTATTCAACCGACGAACATTATACACGACCATTCTCTCTATGCCAGAAATAGTATAACTGATTTTCCATATTTAACAAACACAAACTTGTCACATATCAAACTAAAGGGAATACCCTATTGATGTCGTGTTGTGATTGTGCACTTAGTCCTTAATGCAGTTATTTATATTATATGACACTAATGCACACTTGTTCGGATTCTATGCATCCAATACTACATAGGTCCGAGGGCAAGCCTCTTAATCGTTCTTCATCTTGTAGGGTTCAATCCCTCGTCATGACTTAATCTACTACTGTAACTACGGTAAGTATCCTAGATGATCTATGAGTACAAGCTCGTGTAAAGAAAACCTGGAAGGAAATTCCACGCCATGTCTTGATGCATCAAGCATGCATTCTGTGGCAATTCAGCCTCCTTCATGGCACACGATTCTCTTGCAGTCACCAAACATTCCACAAGCGTCGCCAAGGATCCGATCATTCTGAGTAGTACCCACTCCATGTCTTGACGCATCAAGCATGCATTCTGTGGCTCACACCCGCATCATAAACTCGAAGCTCTCATACTTGTGTTTTTCTCTCACTTTCATCACCTCTTCACTATGTACTAAATCCTTAAATTTAATGAAAATCATGAACAAAATCAATCTCTTAGAGTTAGCCCTCTCACTACTACCGGTCTTATTTCTTTCGTTTCACAATGACCCAAACTGGTCTTTTCAATATCAATAATCATAATTCATCACTTTTCACTTGCCGGTGTGAGTTCTGGCTACACTCTAATTTTCAATTTCAATTCATAAATTCACATATTTGAGTTGTCATACTCAATAATATTTCTCTTTTCCAATCATGATTTCTAAATTATTCATGAGTCCATAACCATACATGGAATTCAAATATTCATCAAGTAATTCATCAAGTATCATTTCCACATTAAAATCACATCACTAATTATATGGTCAAATGAGTATTCACAACTCATAATTGTCACACTATTCTTCAATAAGAATAATTCATACCACTTCACTTCATATATTTCCTTTCTTATTTATGATTCTTTTCTAGCACTTTATTTCAATTCTTTTTGTAAACTAAACTAGTGTAGAACCAAACAACTTTTCACAAATAAATTAGTGTAGAACCATAGTTCTATCTACACTTTTTATTCACAAAGTATACTTCATTTTATTCTAATAATTCCCAATTTATTTTTCATAAGTCCCACATAATTTTAGGATAATAATAATATTTTTTTCACAATTTTTAATTATCAAAACCACCCAAAAAAATATTTTTTCCCACAATTAAACACTGGCCGAGACCAGGGATCGAAGCAACAACCACAGGGAACCAAGCCGCAAGCGCTGACCACTAGGCCGATCGCGCCAAGCGATATAAAAGGGCGCTGAAAGCATTAAATGCTCTGGGCTGTAGCTCTATTAATTTATTTTTTTTTAATGCGCACAAAATATGTGTTGCTCACAAGAATCGAACCATCGACCTGTGCTAGCCTCAACTGCACGCTGCAGCGAAATAGAAATCACCCGACCACTTGAGCTATATGCTCAAGTTGTCTCAAATACAACTTACATTCTAATTAAATTAACTCTCTCTGTTTAATAGAACATTTCGATGTTCAAAAATCTTTCATTTGATTTTGTTTTTACTAAACTTACTGTAAATTTCCAGATTAATTATTCCCATCATAATTTATACTCTAGTATATTAAAAATAATTTTTTCAATAATTAAACGCATATTTTCCATACAATTTGGCTAAATTGTAAGATACTATTACCACATTTCTTTTTCGACATTTCTTATCCAATTTTGATTTCCACAATCTCTATATCAATTCTCTATTTTTATTCATTTCACAAACCCACAAATTATATTTTTGGTCATTCGTTACGATATTATCTCACAAGGTCCATTTAAGCATATAAAACAACATTTTCGTCTACTAACTTTTGCATATAGTTCTTGATGCTAATAATGAATTTTTCTTCAAACAATCCATAACAATCCATGGCTACAATTAATTTACACAAAACTTAAATTAAATGATGGAAACACATACAAGCTATTTATTAACATTCCAATCAATTAACAAGCCATTTTTCCAATTAAAATGTACTCTTATTAATCTTTTTCATGCATCATCATTTCAATTCAATTCTACCATGCTTACTAATTAGAAATACGGAAAATAACCCACCTTAATTGGAGAGAAAAACAATTTGCAATACCTCCTAAACAAAAGTCCTTGCCAAGAGAGCGATCCTTCTCCTCCTCGATGTGCACTCGAGCCTCCAAGATGCCAAACCCGAGCTCCAAGATGTCGGCCTCTCCACAAATTCCTCACACACAACTCTCAATCTTTTAACTCACTTGCTATACTACTAATAATTTATTTTATACTATAGGTCTTGGAGAATTAAAGAGTACAAAAATAACTAGGCTAGGGGGGGTATTTATACTAAAAATTTGGGTAAATGGAAGGCTAGGATTAAACTAGGAGTTAGAAACAAAATGCTAGGATTCAAGGAGGAGTTACAATAACCAACCATGATCAAGTAACCACCACCCATAACTCCACTCATTTTTTTCTTTTTCCCTCCAATCCTAAACCGGCCACTTTGTGTGCTTTTGCACGTGTACGTGCAATGCACGTGCATTCATTAGTTCTCCATTTAAAAAAAGTTGTACATTATATTTTCTATAAAAATAATCCTATAAAAATATCCTACATTACAAGTTGTAATCAAAAGAGAAATAACTCATGGGCTTTATTTAATGGGCCAAATAATAGTTTACAAAAATAAATTAAATTAGGGCTAAAAAGATAGGTTTATGTTTATTTGAAGAAAAATGGGCCTTTATAAAAAAAATTAAAGAACACATATACACACTTCATCCATAATGAAAAATAGTTATAAGATTTCATACTACAAAAATTGCACGTGCACACTATGTGCAAAATAAATAATTTTCATAAATGAAAATCGGGACATTACAACACTCCCTCCTTAGAATAGTTCCGTCCCCGGAACTACAGTCAAGAGCGAGAAAACAAACACTCACAACAAGCACAAGAAAAATACAAATACAAATCAAGCAAAAAGCTCGGGATAATCCTTCAACATCCTCTCCTCAGACTCCCAAGTAGCCTCTTCAACCAAATGGTTTTTCCAGACTACCTTAACCATCGGTATCGTCTTATTCCTCAAGACTTTCTCTCGACGATCAACAATCTCGACAGGAGACACGATGTAATTCAGATCCAACTGTAAACCTTCCGGCACTTCAGGCAAATGATGACTCGGATCTGGAATATAACCTCTCAGCATAGACACATGAAAGACATTGTGCACCTGAGATAACTCTTCTGGTAACTCAAGCCGGTAAGCAGTTTTCCCGATCCTTTTTAATATCTTGTACGGGCCTATAAACCTCAGGGCTAACTTTCCGCCTTTGCCAAATCGAATCACACCTTTACTGGGCGATACTTTCAGAAAGACGAAGTCACCTACCTCAAACTCAAGGTCCCTCTCCGGTTGTCTGCATAGCTTTTCTGCTTGCTCTGAGCTCTACTAACCTTTTCCTGATCAGATCAATCTTTTCAGAGTTTGCACAAGCTCAGGCCCAACAATTGACGCTTCCCAACTTCAAACCAACAAACAGGTGTTCTGCACTTCCTGCTATACAGAGCTTTACGGCGCCATCCCAATGCTAGTCTGAAAACTGTTGTTGTAGGCAATCTACCAAAGGTAAATGTCATTCCCAACTACCTCCAAATCTAGTACACAACACCAAAGTATATCCTCAAGATACGGTGACTCTCTCAGCCTGCCCATCGATCTGAATGAAAAGCAGCTGAAATCCGTCTTGGTACCCAAAGCTGTCTGAAGAATCCTCCAGAAATGCGAAGTAAACCGCACATCTCGATCAGACACAATGTTGACGGAACACCATGAAGCCTGAAGATCTCGCCAACATACAGCTAACTTGTCCATCGAACAGTGAGTTTCATCGCCAAAAATGAGCGAACTTGGTTAGTCGATCGACTATAACCCAAATCGCATCATTGCCTTTGACTCTTAGGCAATCCCGTAATGAAATCCATACTGATGTTATCCCACTTCCATTCTGGAATAGGTAACGGTTGTAATAGACCTCCGGGTCTCTGATTCTCGCTTTGACTTGACAAACTCACACTTCACACAAACTTGCCACACCCGCTTCAAACTGACCACCAGAAATATTTGATGTCTTATACATCTTGTACTCCAAGATGTACCGACAAAAGAGTCATGCGCCTCTGAAGATACTCTCCCGCCTGATTTGGAGCACATAGCTATCTCCGAACCACAGCAACCATCCGATTTGAAATCCTGAGCAACCTGCCAGCACCAACCTGCTCCTTCATCTCCAAATATCTGCATCAACCTCCTGACTTGCAATGATCCTTCATTCAGTAGTTGAAGCGTCAACTGAGCTAAAGATGCTCCAATCCTTGCAAGACAACTTCAATACCTGCTCGATCCAATTCCTCAATCAGATGCTCTGAGTTGTAATCAAACTGGATACTCTTGCACTAAGTGCATCAGTAACAACATTAGCTTCCCAGGATAATTGATCTCAGGTCGATGTCCTCAAGCACTTTCAACCACTCCGCTGCCTCAAATTCAGATCCTTCTGTTGATAGATGTACTTCAAACTCTTGTGGTCCGTGTACATGTTCAATTTCTCACCATACACGTAATGTCCATTGCTTTAAGGCAAAGATAATCGCAGCCAACCCAGATCATGAGTCGGTAATTCTTCTCATGCCTTTGTCTAGACCCATAAGCGATTACTCCCTTCTTGCATTAAGACACAATCAAGCCCACGATGTGAAGCATCGCTGTAAACATCATAGTCAACACCTGCTCTAGGCAAAGCTAAAATATGCAGTAGTCCTTCTCTTTCAACTCCTGAAAGCTTGCCTCACATGCTTAGTCACTTGAAGTTCACATTCTTCTTGGTCAAACCAGTAAGCAGTGGCTATCTGAGCATAACCTTGAATGAAACTCTGTATATCCAGTCACCAAGGAAACTCTGATTCCTTTACTTTAGCCTCTCTCACTGCCTCTATCTTCTGAGGATCAGTTGCCACTCCCTCCTTAGAAAGGATGTGACCTAGGAATGCCACTTCAGATTTTCAGAAATCACACTTGGACAACTTGGCATACAACTCAGCTCTCCAGCTTCTCAAACTGCAGCCAAATGCTCGTGTGCTCCTCCTCTGACTGGAGTACACAAGAATATCGTCGATAAACACCACGACGAAAGAATCAATAACGGCATCAGAATCTGTTTATCAATCCATGAAGATTGCGGTGCATTCGTCACTCCAAATGGCATAACTAAGAATTCTTAATGCCCATGTCGAGTTCTAAATGCAGTTTTATGCACATCTTCAGCTTTCACTCAACTGGTGATATCCTGATCGAAAATCTATTTTGGAGAAAACAGCTGCTCCTTGTAGACGATCGAACAAGTCATCAATTCGGGAATAGGATACTTGTTCTGAACAGTGACCTTATTCAGCTCTCGGTAATCGATGCACATCTCATCGAACCATCCTTCTTCTTTACCAAAGCACCGGTGCTCCCCAAGGCGATGCACTCGGTTGAATAAAGCCTTTCCCAACAGTTCCTCAATCTGCCTTTTAATCTCATCCTGCTCCACAGGTGCCATCCTATACGGTGCCTTGAAATTGGTGCACTCCCTGGCTGAATAGTGATGCTGAACTCTACATCACAATGCGGGGTAACCCAGGCAAATCTTCCAAGAATACGGTCGGGTAATCCCGAACCACTGGAATTTGCTGCACCTCTACAAGAATCAACTTCTTGCTGATGACAACAACCAAGCCTAAACATCTTCTCTTCCATTGGAAAGTGACTTCAGGTCCTCCTGGACCTTCACTGTCTTAACTAGATGCTTGCACTGTACACAGAGATCCAATCAATGCCAATGATAAACGTCGACTCCCAAAACATTCAGCTCGATCAGATCAATCCCGAAAATTCTGTCCCCAAACTCGCTCGCAGTCTGCATAGTACCGATCAGTGGTTAAAGTCTTCCCTAACGGAGTAGCTACTGCTATGACCTTGCCTGGAAAGCTTTCGGTTCTCCCAACTTTAGCAACTTAGGTGACAAAAGTGTGAGGACCCAGTATCGAACAAAAAAACAACTTTCTTCCATTCAAATTTCCCCTGTCATAACACACACTCATTACATAACAGTTCACTAAATAAAGTGGGAAAGAAAACATAAAACTCTTAAACATCCCCCCTCGTACCAGTGATGACATGATCAATCTCATTAGCATCAGCTTCAGTCAAGACAAATACTTGCCCCTGCTGGTACGGCTTCTTCCCGGCCTGCTGAGTTGGTCCCTTACGGACGACATTTGCAGCTTAGGGCACTGGGATCGGTAATGACCTAACTCTCCACAGTTGTAACAATGTACCACCGGAGGTCTCACCCATGCATTCCCAGGTCTCCCAGCCACACTAATAGCATTCGCCCTGTCGATTTGAACCGTTGGGCTGGAGGCTTTCCAGCAACTGGGGCCTCTTCCCCACATTCCAGTTGTTCCTCCGATTCTGAACAGCATGGAACTGCTCCATGTCTGCCTCAATGGCTGCAGCTCGTTTGACCAACTTGTCAAACCTCCTGATACTGAGGGGTATCATCCGCGATCAAACTTGGCCTCAAGCCATGCTAGAATTTTCGAGCCTTCTTTACCTCCCATCGCCAATTCGGGAGCATACCTCGAGAGCTGAGTGAACCTTGTCTCATACTCCCTAACCGACATGCCACCCTGCTGCAGCGCTAGAAATTCCATGGCCTTCTTCTCCTGAACGTCTGATGGAAAATAATGACTGCGGAACTCCTCCAAGAATTTCTCCCAGCCAAGGACAATATCTTCCATCGTCCGCTTCATCGACTGCCACCACACAGCCACATCCTTCTCGAACTGTAGTGCAGCCAACTTCACCTTGCTGCCCTCCGGAGTCTCCAAGACTTCAAAGATAGTCTCGATCTGTCAGATCCAATTGTCAGCCGCGTCAGGGTCTGACTTCCCCTTCAACACAAGTAGTTTCATCCGCTTGAATGATTCCACGAGTTTGATTGCTTTGAGTATCGGATTCACAGGCATCCTCCCCTAGTTTCTGATTCATGGCAATGACATTGAGTGTCTGATAGACCCTCGCTAACTCCGTTTCTAAGTCCAGACCTTCTCTGTTTATAGCTCTTCTTCCAGCCATATTCTGATCCAAAAGATCCATTAAATTCGAAATAGAAAACATGAATTTAAATCAATTCTTCATTTCAATGAATTTCAAACTTTATACATTCGAATTTAAAACATTTTTGACATTAAATGAAAGCAGTAAGAAGATACAATATTCTAGTTCCTACGGTTCCTCTTGGCTTCTCGAAGCTCTTCCCATAGTTCATCCACTTCCTCCTTCAGTAAAACGTACATGTTTTTCCTCTTCTCGAGTTCCCAAACACGATGACTGAGCATGGCAATGCTCTCCTTGCACTTCGCACACTGTGCCTGCAGTAGCTTCGCTTTTTCTCTCTGAGTCTCAACCTGCCTCTGAATAGACACAATGAGACTACTCAGAACTGATTCTTCCTCGTCGAAAGAGTCATCAGATGAATCTGGCGGTGGAGTGATCTCTCTAGACTCGGGCCATTCCACTTCGAATTCTTCAGGATCTTCTTCGTCTGAATCAGCTTGCCCGGGGTAGTAATCCTCCTCAACTATGTGCCAGTCATCACCTCCAGCTGGGCCGAAGTGGTCTGCCATCGTAGAGAAAGGAGAAGAAGAAGCATAAATCATAGAGCAACACAAATATAAGTGACTTACATTAAATCTCTAGACTCAACACACACTCTAATGTCCACTCTAGGGTGTCGTTCCTTATAAATTTGTACTACTTGGAACCGTGGCTCTGATACCACTCTGTAACACCCCGAATTCCAAAACAGACTGAATTCGAAGTTCCACAAGATCTCTCCACTTCTTCGTACAATTTTACAAGAAAATAAAAACTTTTGTTACATCAGATTACATTTACATTACATTTATACAGCGGAAGCAATTTGCAATAATTACATGAATAAAATGTACAACACTTGAAACATTCTTTAAGCAGCATGCATACTTTAATCCTGTCAATCTCTTTATCCTGCATAGAACCCGTGGGCTCGTCAGTTCATTCAACTGACGCAAGGATATAATACATCAATTTTCTCCTACTTAGAAAGCACACACTTGTCACAAGCAAAACTACGGGGACTATCCTATTGATATCGTGTTGCTGTGCACTTAGTCCTTAATGCAGTTGATTATATTATATGACACTAATGCGCACTTGTTCGGATTCTATGCATCCCATACTACATAGGTACGAGGGCAAGCCCTTAATCGTACTTCATCTTGTAGGGTTCAGCCCTTCGCAATGACTTAAACTACTACTAAGTACGGTAAGTATCCTAGATGTTCTCTGAATTACGAGTCCATGTCCAGACAATCTAGAGGGAAATTCCATGCACTGACATGACACATCATGCATGCAATCTATAGAATTCAGCCTCCATTGCGGAACGATGGCACCACCCGTAGTCACCAAACACCCCACAAGCATCGCCACCGGGACGATAATTCCGGAGTAGTGCTCATGCCGTGTCATGACGCATCAAGCAGGCAATCTGTGAATCACTCTCACACCGCCAATCCGATGGCCCTCATACTCGTGTTTTTCTCACTTTCGTCACATCAGCACTATGTGGCTAGTACTTAATTATTTGAATCATGAATAAAATCAACCCCTAGAGTTAGCTCTTTCCTCTATACCGGTCTTAAAACATCAATCAACAACATGACTAAACTTGGTCTTTTCTATTCAATATCTCATCTCAAAAATAACTTTCAATGCCGGTATGAGGCTTAGCTACCCTCTAGCTTTCAATTCCATTTCATGTTCATAGCATTTGTGCATTCATATTCATAAGACTTTTCATAATTTATCATGATATTTGATTTCACTTTCATGTACAATTTCACGCATTGAATAAATTTTATTTGTCACATTCATAATTCATTCTTTCCACATAATTTTCTTATTCTCTTTTTATCAATACTAAATCTAAAATTCACACTTTTGATTTTCCCATTATCAACTCTCTTTTTAAATCTCTTTTAATCAATACATTTTTCTTTATCCAAAGACAATTTAAACTAACAATTTATAGCAAGTTCTTTCTTGCAAAATAGTCTCAAATTCTCATTTACACTAGGCCAAGGGTTATAGAAAATTATCTCATGAAATCTGGATATCATTTGAACTTCAGGGCCGTCGACTGTTAAAATATAGTCGGTCGACTGTTCTGCGAGGATTAAAAATTGAAAAATTAAATCGTCAGGACAATCGACTGTTGAAGCATAGTCGCTCGACTGTTCTGCGCAGATTGAAAACTCGAAAATTAAAATAGTCAGGACAGTCAACTGTTAAAGCATAGTCGGTCGACTGTTCTACGAGGATTAAAAACTCGAAAATTAAAATAGTCAGGACAGTTGACTGTGAAGGCATAGTCGGTCCACCGTTCTGCGATTAGAATCTGAAATTTGGACTTTATACAATAACTCAAAATTTTAAAAACCATTTAACTCTCATTTTCCATATAAAAGACTATTCTTTTATTTGTACGAAAATGGTCACAAAACTTTATGTCCTCCTAATTTTTCTCTTTTCAAAGCGAAAATTCTAAATTGGCAATTCTTAAATGGGTTACTCTTTATTAAACTAATAATTTCCTTCTGTTCTTCTTTTATCAATAAAATCCAATCCTTTTCTTAACTTAGGCCTAACTACAAAAAATGTTCATTCTTCTTTCTTTCCAACAAAACAACATGTAAAAATTTGGGATTTTTTGTATCAATCTTACTAACAATAAGCATGTATGATTTGTTAATCAATCTACTTTCATAACAAGGAGGTTTTCTCATAGTTCACATCATATAAACCACACATTTATTCACATTGCATTTTTCCACATTCATGAATATCTCAACATAAAGATTCACAATTTCTTAATTAGCAAACGAGCATATTATCAAATCATCACCACAATATTTCTATTCATATCATTCAAACAATTTTCTACGTATGTCATGCAATTTCACATGGGTTCATTTTCTTCTTAAACATGGTACTAACATAAAGTAATATTTCATTTTCTTGTTTATTTTAGCATGATTAAAACACAACCTAGCATGGTATCTATTTAGAAGTTGAAGAAAATTGCTCACCTTATTTGGCGAGAAAACAAAAGAAACTCCTAAGAACTCCTAGAATGATCAAAAGAGGCCTTCTTCTCCTAGTTTGAGCCACCAATTTGTCGTCTCCTCCTTACTTGATGGTGCTTGTCCTTCTTCTTGATCCATGGGATATAGGCCGGCCAATATAGGGGAAAGAACACACAAATTTGCAACCCTCAATCTTTTGAACTCACTATTCTCTCAATCTTTTACTCACTAGTTGTATTTCTTTCTCTTTCTCTTTGATATAGATTAGGTGCAAGGATAACTATTGTAGGGGGGGGGGTATTTACAAATTTTTAGTGAGAATAGAAGGCTATTTTAGATCAAATGGTTAAGGATCAAGGGCCTAGATGAATTGGGGAGTTGCCATAACTTCCCATGATGGAGTAACCACCTCTCCACCTCATCCACTCTCCCACTCTCTTGAATCCCATCCGGCCACACCTCAAAGGTGTGTAATGCATGTGCTAGTGCATGCACGTGCCACCCTAGTGTCCCCCTTTTACAAGTTGTTCATGTTAATTAATTAATTGTCTATTAATTGAGTTTACACTGCAAGTTAGGCTAAATAAAAAAAGAATTAAATTAAATGGCTTAATAGGGCCAAAAGACCATGGGCTCTATTAATTTAATTAATTAATTTGAGGTGGGCTACAAAGAGACAAATTGGCCTAGGATTAAATTAGGCTTTCTAAAAAAAAAGAGAAGAATTCGGATTACTAGTTTATGAAGTTTTATTTTATTTTTTGAGAAATACGTGCATAAATTTGCACGTGCACAACACGTAAAATCAAAACAACTCAAATTTAAATAAGATTTGAAAATCCAGGATGTTACACGTTGCTTGTTATTTTTGAGCTACAACTTGTCGGGAAGACCATGGAAGAGTTGGAAATCATTAGGACCCAAGAAGAGCTTGTTTGCGGCCCGAAGTCGTGTTCGAGACATAGAGCGAAGAGGGCGATAAAGGCAGCCAGAGGGGGTTGGGTTGCTGTTTGTTCGGCCCTGTCCGGGCCAAGTTTGGGCTAATTCTGGCCTTTTTATTTGCCAAGTTGGGCCCTGTTTGGGGTCGAATTAGGTCTTGAACAGTTGAGTTAGTTGCATAACAATAAGAACTAGATTGCGAGTCATGAATATCGCGTAGATGTTGATAATCACTTGAACTCTAGTATATTAATTGATTGGTTGTCTTAACTTTAAATGAGTAATTGAAATTCTAAGTTAGGAATCTAATTAGAGAGGTAGATTGAATTGTAAATGAATTAATGAAATATGAGGCAAGAGTTGCATGTTTGATTAATAGGATAGACTTCTACGAGCATGAAGATCGCCTAGTAACTTAACTAAGTTAATTGAACTTATTGTCTAATAAAATGCTAGAATCATGAGTGTAGATTAATTAACAAATAGTATCAATGTCAATGTTAATGATGCTAGATATTTTAATAATAGAAAGAATAGAACCGGGTAATATAGTTAATGATGAATGGGACTAGGAATTTTGGAATTAACTATATTAACTTGTTTTAGTGCTTCCTAATAAGTTGGGTTTGTCATAGAGATGTCTCAGTCTGTAGATTGTGTATCTTAATCTAGGAGTGTGATTCTAGAGGCTAGGCGAGGCCCAGGGTACTGGCAGTGCTGAGTTTTTAAGGTTCAGGGTTTGGACAAGTAAGGCGAGATTACTGTTTGTTGTTTATGTAAGACCGGTGGGGTACGCTAGCTCTAGACCACGCTATTGCTTGTAAGTACAAACACTAGTTGGGTGTTGTAATCACCTGTCAAGGGGACACATGCGGCATCATCTCTGTTAATTTCTAAGAGTGTTCAGAATGGGATGTGGACGTATGCAACCTCCTGTCGAACCCTAGGGGATGGACCCTTAAATATTCGTCTAAGTTCTATGTTTTCTAATGAAATAAATGTCATAATACAATGGAAACTAGTAATGTCAATACACAACTAGCCACGAGGGCATACACCAACAGTCGGGCTAACCCTGTGATTTAGGATGTTTTGTAGGTCCACGAGAGCGATATCAACCATCCCCGACAATAGAATCTTGAAGTCAAATGCATCTTACAAACAGCGAATGTTTGATCTTTATTGTTGTCATGAAAAGAATTCACATATCTGTTTGATTCCACATAGAAATTAGCATCAACAAATTGGCACCATCTGTGGAAAACATAAAAAATTCTGTTCCAACTTTGCCAGTCAATAACTACCTTCTCAACCATGCCTGCAAAAGGGAAGGGGAAGGCAGCGGCTACTAGCTGACAAGCCAATCATCTTCCTTCACTTCCTCCTCATACGGAAGACCCCTTCAACAACCTCAACCGGATCAACAACCTCACTCAGAAGCCCCTTCTCCAGCAATTCAACCTCCTCCGCATCGGGGGCTCCAGCCGAAGTCGTCCCAAACAGCACCATGTGCAGCAAGTGATCGAAAACAAAGGTTCTGTATGTTCCTTGACCCCTTCTATGGTACCCTAATCGTAGTCAGAGCTCCGTCAAGTCATTATCAACCGACAATAGGGGTCTGACCTCCGAGTTTTCCTGAACAAAAGGTGAGCTCATGGTGAAGTCCCCCATCCAGAATGTCAGGGTAGAAAGAGGACCCCTTCTCCTCAAAGACAAAGGTCCAGATGAACCCCTCTCCCAAGGGGCAAAGAACATCTCCCTCTCCTAGGGGACGAAGAAGGTCTCTTCCCTCTCAGGAGCGAAAAAGCAAAACTACAGCAAGTCGACCAGTTCATAGGACAAATAGAGAAGAAGGGGAGTTCGTGACTAAGGCAGAATCCCAAGATTTTAAGAAGAAATCCTTCAAGCCCTTAATGTCGCCCAAATTAGGGGACCATAGACAAAAAGTCATCGCCACACCACCATACATGTGGAAGAGTCCTGCGGGTCGACCTGTTCTGACCAAAGGGAAGAACCAGTTCTCTGGCGCCTCCAATAGATGGAGGTCCGTCTCAATAGGGTCAACCAAGAGGAAGAATATCAAGCTAGAAGCTTCCACCCTAGCAGACCTCCCTTCTCCAAGTCAGTCATGGAGGCCTATATCCCCGAGACCTTCAAGCCGCCTTACTTCGAGTCCTATAATGGAGAATCTAAACTGGCTGAACATATTGATAGTTTCAAAACCCTCATGTTCATCCACAAGGCCTCAGCACTTATCCGGAAGATGTTTCCAACCACACAAAAGGGGCCAGTAAGAGATTGGTACTCCCGCCTATCTCTAGGCTCCATCTTCTCTTTCGACCAATTTAAGGAGCTCTTCCTCGTACACTTCATAAGCAACCGCCGAACCAAGAAGACAAGTGCCTTTTTATTAGATCTGAGTCAGTGTAATCCCTGTTTTTCGTTTTATGTATTTTGGAGAGTATTTTTCATTTTTGGGTGTTTTTATATCTCTTGTATTTTTCGGAACCGTATATTGGATTATTTTCAATATATATTCCTTTTCTTTTATTTTTGAGCTCCTAGTGTCCTTTGTTCGCCGTGTTGTTTATTTTCACCATTTTGAGTTCTTTTTCTCATTTTCTTGGCCTCGTTCATTATTATTATTATTTTGGTGATGTGATGGATTTTTGGTGGTGTTTTCCGAAAATTATGATTTTTGACCCTTAAGGAGATTTTTAGGAGCCGTAGATTTCATTATATATTGCATCCCCATTTGAAAATCTACCCAATACCCATTACCCATTTGTATACCTATTACTACATATTCATACCCATCCATTAACCCACAATTAAACCCATATATACCCTAATCCCCCTTAACCCTAACCCTAATCCTTTTTCTCTTCTCTAGCAATCCCGGCCCCCTCCTTTCCTCTCCAATCCATCCATCCTGGCCTGCTTTTTCCCTCCACAAACCGAGCCTCCCATCAGCCTCCATCCCTTATCCGGCCATCCATCCATACATACACCACCTCCATACAATCAAACCCCTACATACGTGCTTGATTCCCTCTTCCTTGTGGCCGGCCATCCCAAAACAGCACCACCACCCTCCATATCAGCACAAGACCCTCCCTTTGTGGTGTTATTGAAGTGGGTTTTCGCCACTTTATCCATTGCATCGAAGGAGTTGATCGTAAGGCGTTTTTGTTTCGTGGGTTCGCTTGGATTCGTGTGTGGAGGGTTTTTGCTTGTGGGTTTCGTTGCTAGCACAAATTTCTTCGTGTTTCACTTTATTAAAAGGCAAGTAACTTGTACAAAAATTCATTAGGTTGATACAAGTCAAAAAGTTCACACCTAGAGTAGTTGGTCTAGAGACAACAAAAAATTGTATTTTTGTTGATGGGTTTGTCTCTATTGTGTTGAATTTGGCCATAAAAGACTTATGACATGAAGTTTGATAGGTTAATGCCCTAGGTTTCATCCAAACTTGATTTTGTTCGTGTATGTGACATATTGCATGTTATATGTTTGATTGATTGCCCATGTGAGAATTATTAGGTTTGGACATGTTAGAACCCCTAAAACATGATTTTTAGATGATTAGTAGATTTTGTTTCCAGTTTGGTTAAGTCTGGATCAATATTGTGAAGTTATGGTGTTTTTGAGTAGAGACGTGAAATCTGTAACTTGCTGCCTATTCAGTTTCATTTGCTGTTTTCACCCAGGCTACAGTCCGAATTTGAACTTCAAAATTAAAAGTGAATTGTAGATAATTATGTCTATTTTCCAACCCCACTGGTTTTACCTGATTTGGAGTTCGTATGACTGATATGATAGTTTTGGTATAGGTGTGTAGATAGATTTTCAGATTCTGTTTTGTGTAAATTTGTTAACTAATTATTTTCAAGAACTAGGCTATACATAATATCTTGGTATAATATTTGGCTCAGTGTTTCTATATGATACTAGGGACTACCCAGATTTTTGGTGTATTTTAAAGATGAGTTTTATGTAGTGTTTCATGTTCTTTTCTAAATCCACCTTGTGCTGTAATATGCGTGATGTTCAGTATAGAACCCAGTTTTCACCCTAATTCCTTATGTTTTATGAAAATTATTTGAGATATGAAAGTTAGTAAAATCTATCTATTTTCACGTCGCTTTGGCGGAATTGGATTTCGATACACTGATTGCGAGATATCCCTGTTTTTGTACAGCAGTGTTTGAGAAATTCCAGATTCGTAAAACTATGTTTTCGTGTTGCTTCTTATTTTTGATGGCTTATCTATAATTACTGGAATATTATGAAACTTGTTATTTTGAGTCTATACCTATAGGGGATTATCCCAGATTTTTCGTGGAATTATTTGCTATGTTTTCATGCTGTTTTTATGCTTTTGAAGTTGTTCCCCTGTTTTCTGGCTGAACATGAAATCTGTGTTCAATTCAGTTTTGAGCTGAGATGTTGTGAACTAGTATGTGACTTAATTATACTCGTTGGATGCGTGTGGATGTCTATTTTCCAGATCCTTTGACGGATCTAGGTTTGCATGTCTGTAGCTCTTAGAGTTCCTGTTTTAGTACTGTTTGGTCTTGCTGTCCTGATTATGAACATAGACTATTTTGCTAGTATATGTGAATATATATTATCCATGCATATTGATTTGTTTCCCTGAACCTAAACCTGATTATACCATGTTAGTTTGACCTTATTTCGTACACATTCATGCATGTTGATGACCATAATAATAAAAGTAACCAAGTCGGGTTTAAGGGAAAGATCGAATAGTGAATAATTCAGAAACGTGTACTCGGAAGGGGGCCCGTGTTTCCCATTTTGATGCATGTTGATTCATGTACCTGTTACCTGTTGATGCACGTTCCTGTTGGTCGTGTACCTGTTACTTGTTGATGCACGTACCTGTTGGTCGTGTACCTGTTGATTCATGAACCCGTTGATGCATGAATCGGATAATTCATGTACATGTTTTGATTCATGAACCTGTTTCCTATTTCCTGTACCTGAGTATACTGCCCTCTATGCTCCACTATATAATCTAAAGCAAAGCTGTTGTGTTGTAGCAACCATGTGGTGTGGGCGGCATGTCATGCTAGCTAGATAGTAATCACACAAGACTTGAACTTAATACTCGAACATGATACCTGAATATGATACTCGAACCTGATACTTGAATAAAGACTTGACATGATACTTGCTTTCTTGATACACGAGACTTGATTACATGAGACTTGAAACATGATACTTGATACATGATTACACGACACTTGACACTTGATGCATGTTTATAGGATACTTGTTTGACACTAGATTTATACCATGTACGCTTGACCCTTTTACCATGCTAGTTTGTCTAGGTTGACATCATACCTATACCATGTGCTAGTTAGTTTTCCCCATTCCATGTGCTTGTATTCTACTCTATTTGTGATCCGCGACTTGCAATTGACGGGTACTTGTGTTTTCTCTTTTTCTCTTTCCTGGATTTATTGAATTGCAGATTTTGGAGGACAAGTTCCAGACGGGATTGGTGACATGATGTACTAGATGCTGGAATTTTGCTATTATTATTTCTTGTAGTTGCTTGAACAATATTGTATTTTTGAAACTTGTATTTATTCTTGTTTAGGCGATGTGACCCAAGATAATTTGTGTATTTCAGATCATGACTATTTGAGATTAATATATTTTATTTCAAGTATTCTTGTTGGTATTTGGTTCATATGTGCATGTGGTTGACATTTCTAGCTTCCGACTCTATTATATCTCTGATGTGTTGTAAAGAATTCCTGAACAACTTATGGATGATGAAAATCATTTGCTGGGCTTTTGTTACGTGCTCGTATTCCGTATTTTTGGGAAGCGGGGCATGACAGTCAGAGTAAAGGGGAACGACTTGGAGATTTTTTCCAACGATTCACGGACGAATCCCAGTATATCACCTGCCTCAATCCTGCAGTAGCAACCATTGCCTTCAGACACAACGTCAACCATGCTGATATGAAGGCATCACTTGCCAAGAAGCCTCCTTGGACTTCTCTGAACACCTGCTGAGAAGCGAGAAGTAAATCTGGGCTGAAGAGGTTGTCCAACCCTCGATCAGAAGGAGCCCTCCTCCGGGAACAAACGGAAAAGTGCAAGTGAAGCAGGTTCCTAAAAGCTCCAGAAGGACAACAACAACCAGTGCCACCATCCATCTCCTCGTTTTGAGAAGTCCACCCCCTTAATGCCAATATATCAGCAGTTCTCGTGGAGGTGAAAAAGGATGGGCTACTTCGCCCTAGGATGAAAACTCCAAAGAAGAGAAGGAACAAAGATAAGGGGTGCCATTTTCATAGAGATTATGTCCACGACATAGATGATTGTCGGGTCCTCAAGAAAGAAATCGAAGAGCTTATTCAGCGATGGCACCTATCCAAGTTCATTCGGAAGGACATACCCGATCCACCACCAAGCAGGGAAGCCCTCTGAGTCCCAAGACTCAGAGCTAGAAGCAAATCTCCACTCCATCCACAGATAACCTATGGGGGGAGAATCAAACTCCTCCGGGCATGCCTTCATCTGAGAAGTGAATCCAGTACAAAACAGCTCCCCTACCAAGAGCCTGGGAGTCCCATGACATTCCTAGATAAGGACCTAGAAGGCATTCAAACACCCCACTATGATGCACTTGTAATTAGTCTCCATATGGCCAACCACAAGGTACATCTGTAACCCCTGTTTTTCACTTTTGGTATTTTTTGAGGGTATTTTTCATTTTAGTTAATTATTATTTTCCATTGTATTTTCGGAACAATAAATTTAATTATTTTTATTCTATAATATTTTTCTGGCAGTTTTGACCTCCTTTTGCTGTTTGTGCGCCGTTTGGCTGTTTTTCGACATTTGAGCTCTTTTCCTCAATTTCTTGATCCCGTTCATGTATAAATATTATTTTAGGGTCATGGTGGATTTTTAGAAGAGTTTTGTCCAATTTAAGATTTTGGCCCTTAAAGAGATTTTTAGGAGCCATAGGATTCATTGCATTTTGTATCCTCATTTGAAATCTACCCAATATCCATTACCCAATTGTATACCTAATTAATTCTATTGATATCCACTACCCATTAATCCACATTTGATCTCCTATATACTCCTAATACTAATTAATCCCTAACCCTAATTCTAATCTTTCTCCCTCTCCTAAAACAAACCGGCCTCTTCCTTCCCTCTCCATATTGCTCCCGGCCTGCCCTCTTCCTCTCTCAAAACCGAGCCTTCCCATCAGCCTCCAACCCTACTACATCTCCTAATCCATCCTTACCACTCCATACATCAAAACCCTACTTCCTTCTTCCTACTTTTGTGGCCAGCCCTTCCCTAACAGCACCCACCTTCAAAAACAGCCCCCCCTCTTCATCCCTTGCTGATTTGGAGTTGTGGGTAGCGTCCGTTTGAGTTTGTGCTTCAAGAAGACGATCGTAGGCAAGATTCGGTTCGTGGGTTCGCTTGAAATCACGCGTGGAAGGACTTTTGTTCGTGGGTTTTCATTGCTAGGCTTCGTAGCATCGTGTTCTTCGTCAACGAGGCAAGTAACTTGTACATAATTTCATTAGGTTGATACAAGTAGAAAGTTCACACATAGGATAGTTTGAGACTAGAGACGACCAAAGATGAGATTTTTATTTGTGAGTTTCGTCTCTATTGTTCAAAACAGGCCATAGATGACTCAGGACATGGAGTTTGATAGGTTTATGCCTTAGGATTCACCCAAACGCGATTTTGATCGCGTATGTGACATATTATATACCATGTGTTTGTTTGATTACCCATATGAGAAATATTAGATTTTGACATGATAGAAACCCTTAGATATGATATTTAGACAATGGGTAGGCTGCGTTTCGAATTTGGAAGAGTTTGGATGATTTTGAGGAAGTTATGACGTTTTGAAGTTTGGTTGAGAAATCTGGAAATTTGGGTTGTACTGGATTGATTGTTGTTTTTACCTGAATTAGAGTCCGAATCTCAATATGGCTATTTCTGAGTAATTTAGAAAATTGAATCTAATTTCTAATCCCACTGATTTCACCCTGTTTGGAGTTTGTATGAATTAGTTATGATTATTTTAGTGACTGTATATCGGTAGTTCCCAGATTTATTTCGGGGTAGATTTTATGACCAATTTATTTTCAAAATCCAGGGTAGACCTAATTTCATGCCACAAGATTTTGTCCAGTGTTTTAATATGATGTTAGGTAGTTCTCTGATTTTTGTGGTAATTAAAAGATGAGTTTTGAGTGATACCTTACATCCTTTTCTATAGATCGCTTTTGCAGTAAACTGCGTGTGATTGTATGTTGAATGCCGTGTTCACCTAATTTCTACTTACTGTATGAATATTTCATGTGAGATATGAAAGTTGGGTAATTGTGTATACTTTCACCCTGTTTTGGCGGAAGTGGATTTTGATGCGCTGTGTGCAAGATATGCATGATTTTGTACAGCGGTGTTGAAGAATTCCAGATCCATCAAAACTGTATTATGGGTTACTTTCTATTTTTGAAAACATATCTATACTTTCTGGAAAAATCTGAAAATCTTATATTTTGAGACTATACTTATAGGGGATTACCCCAGAATTTTCGTGGATTTAATTAATGACTTTGTATGCTGTTTTCATGTGTTTAAGTTATTCCCCTGTTTTCTGACTGTACATGAAAACTGTGTTGAATTGTGTTTTGAGTCGTGATGTTGTGAAATAGCATATGGATTTATTATACCCGTTAGAAGCGTGTGAAAGTCTAGTTTCTAGATCCTTTGACGGATTATGATTTGCATGCCTGTAGATCTTTGGACCACTGTTTATGTACATACTGGTCTTGCTGTCCTGTTTATAAACATACACTAATTTGCTCGTATTTGTGAATGTTTTGCACCTATACTTACTGATCTAATTCCCTGAGTCTAAACCTGATTATAACCTGTTAGTTTGACATTATTTAGCACACTCTCATGCCTGTGGATGGTATTAATATTAAAAGTAATCAAGCCGGGGTATATGGGACAGATCTAGTAGAGGGAAAGCATAGAAATGTGTACTTGGAGGCAGACCAATGGGTTCGAACTGTTCTGTTACCTGATTACCTGACTACATGCTTCCCTATAGGAAGATGTACTCGGATGACTGTTACCTGATTACCTGACTACATGCTTCCCTATAGGAAGATGTACTCGGATGACTGTTACTGTTACTGTTTCCTGTACCTAAGTACACTGCCCTATATATATCCCCTACGAAATCTAAAACGAAATTGTTTTGACTGTAGCAATCTTTTTCTTGAAGCCTTCGAAGACATCAAGTTTTCTCTGGATCATCTCAAGCCTGCTGGATACACTCTCCATGGGGTTCTCCGGGGTCCTAGTTTCAATCGAATGAATAGTCACTATTGATGTGACCGTAGGAAAAGCCACAACAACCGTGTAACACCCCGAATTTGTAAAGTATATAGGAGAAATATTAGAGATATATATGGATTATTGGAGTGGGCCTATAGGGATTCTATGGGCTACAAATTAATTGGATTAACAAAAGGAGGTCTACAGAGATGATTATGGGGCTTATGAATGATGGCTTAAATGAAAAAGAAAGAGAAAGTAGTGGCTGTGTGCTGTGTAAGGGGAAGATGTAGCTGTGTGTGTGCGTAGGTTTCGTCCCACATCGCCCAGAGTAAAGAGAGAAAGAGAGAATAAATAGAATAAGCCTATGATCAAGAAGCACCAAATAGTCCGGACACCTTTTATGAGGCCAGACTGTGGTGGGCAGTGGATTAGGATTTATTTGTGTGTACGAGTTGGGTAAGGGTGTTACAGGTATCAGAGCCGACTTTCGACACTGAATATAGATCTTAGGGAAAAGTATGCCTGAAAGAGTACTAAGGGTAGTACGTTGGTAAAAAGAGGAGAAACTAGGTCAGTACACTAAAGTTGATCAGGGTACAGTCTCCATGCGACTAGAAAGTTGATCCTGAGCTAGATTGCACATCCCGTATTCAGCGAGGGCGCTGAATTCTTAAGAAGGAATGAATGTAACCCGCCAGATTTGTAGAGTATATAGGAGAAATATTAGAGAAATATATGGATTATTGGAGTGGGCATATAGGGATTCTATGGGCTATGGATTAATTGGATTAATCAAAAGAGGCCTATAGAGATGATTATGGGGCTTACGTTTGATGGCATTAAACGAAAAAGAAATGAAAAAGAAATGGAAGGTAGTGGCTGTGTGCCGGGCAAGAGAATGACGTGGCTGTGTGTGTGCAGTCCCATATCGCCCAGAGTAAAGACAGAAAGAAAGAATAAATAGAATAAGCCTATGATGAAGAGGCACTGAATAGTCCGGACACCTTTTATGAGGCCAGCCAATGGTGGGCAGTGGATTAGGATTTATTTGTGTGCATGCGAGTTGGGTATGGGGCGTTACAGATGGAATCAAAGCCAACTTTCGACAACGAATATAGATCTTGGTGAAAAGTATGCCTGAAAGAGTACTAAGAGTAGTACGTTGGTAAAAAGAGGAGAAACCAGGGTACAGTAAAAGTTGATCAGGGTACAGTCTACATTCGACTAGAATGGTGATCCTGTGCTAGATTGCACGTCCTGTATTCAGCGAGGATGCTGAATTCTTAAGAGGGGATGAGTGTAACACGCCAAATTTGTAGAGTATATAGGAGAAATATAGATATATATATGGATTATTGGAATGGGCTTATAGGGATTCTTTGGTCTATGGATTAATTGAATTAATAAAAAGAGGCCTATAGAGTTGATTATGGGGCTGATGAATGATGACATTAAATGAAAACGAAGTGAAAAAAAAGAGAAAGTAGTGGCTGTGTGCTGTTCAAGGTGATGACGTGGCTATGTGTGTGCGTGGGTTTAGTCCCTCATCGCCTAGAGTAAAGAGAGAAAGGGAGAATAAATAGAATAAGCCTATGAGCAAGAGGCACCGAATAGTCCGGACACCTTTTGTGAGGCCAGCCTGTGGTGGACAGTGGATTATGATTTATTTGTGTGCGTACTAGTTGGGTACGGGCGTTACAGACCTGAACCGAGGCAACGGATTTCATGGTCATCGACGTGAAGGCTGCTTACAATGTCATCCTTTGCCAACCTAGCCTAGCAGTACTTCATGCCTTACCCTCAGCTTTTCATATGAAAATAATGTTCTCGACGCCAGTAGGAATAGGAGAGTCCAAAAGGAGCCAAAAGACAGCTCAGAGGTGTTACACAACTACAATGGGGGGCTCATTTCTCCCACTTGAGGAATTAAACTCCCCCAAGGGAGTAGTCCACTCGAGGAGACCCCCTTCTCAAAGAAGGATCCGACCAAGAGTTTCTAAGTAGACAAGGCTTTCACTCACCAGGTCAAAGAATAGATCATTGAATGCATTAGAAGGAACCAAAACCTATTCGCTTGGATCGCTGCCGACATGCCTAGTATCTCAGAGAAATTAATCATGTATAATCTCAGTGTCAATCGTGAAATCTAGCCGGTCCAGCAGAAGCATCGCAAGTTTGCCCTTGACCGACATCAAGCCATCAAAGAAGAAATTGATAAGCTCCTAGCCGCCGACTTCATCCAAGAAGTCAGCTACCCTGAATGACTGGCAAATGTGGTGATGGTGAACAAATCCATTGTCAAATGGAGAATCTGCATCGATTTCACTAACTTGAAAAGAGTGTGCCCGAAGAATCTGGTTCCTTTTCCAAGCAACGACACCCTCGATGCCACATCCATTCACCAACTCTTGAGTTTCATGGACTCCTTTTTAAGATATAATTAGATTAGGATGCCCCCCCGACATTCCAAAGACATCTTTCATCACCGACCCAGGCCTTTATTGCTACCGGTTCATGCCCTTCGTGCTGAAGAATGCCAGAGCCACTTATCAATGCCTTGTCAACAAAGTCTTCAGAGAAAAAATTAGCAAGAACATGGAAGTATATGTAGAAGACATGTTGGTAAAGAGCCTTAGCAAAAGAGACATGTGATTGACCTCTAAGAAGCCTTCGACATCCTGCATAAGCACAATATGAGGCTAAATCCCTCTAAGTTTGCTTTCAGGGTGTCCTCCAGATATTCCTAGGGTTCATGGTGAGCTAGAGAGGAATCATAATCAACCTAGAGAAGATCTGAGCCATACTGGACACGGCTCCGCTCTTGAGCAAGCTCGAGTCGGGACAGACATTCTACTTCAACCTGGCTACTTCTGATGATACTCTCAATGTTGTCTTGTAGAGAGAAGAGGAAAAAGCCCAAAAGCCGATCTACTATGTAAGTAAAGTCCTCCATGACGCTGAGCTTTGTTACTTAAAAATAGAGAAGATGGCCTACACCCTGACCATGGCCGCTCGCAAGCTCCGCCCGTACTTCCAAGCACATTCAGTAGTGGTCTTCACTGACAAACCCCTCAAGCAGGTACTACATAAGCCAGAGAGCTCGGGTGAATTATGAAATTTTATGTCGAATTAAGCCAGCATGACATTACCTATCAGCTGTGGATGGCCATCAAAGACCAGGCTCTAGTTGAGTTCATTGTAGATAACACCATTCCCGATCCCCCCCCACATCCCTATCACGCCCCGCTTTCCAAAATACAGAACACAAGCACGTGACATTGGCCCAGCAAATGACGTGCGTCATCCATAAGCTGTTTACCCATTCAACTCAACAATAATAACAATACAAAACAATTGCATAAGCAATAATAACAACCACATAAACAATAATACTTGGAATAAACAATATGAAATATCAAAATACAATAATCAAATATCTGGAAACAAATAATAATATCCGGGTCATAAGCCTAATACAAAAACACAACGATAACAAGTTTCAATACAATAAGTCCAATGCAATAATAATCAACTAGAAAGCATAAATCTTTAGAAAGCTTATTCTCCAATTCCAGCAGGTAATTCTCCACGATCACCTGTGAACACTTCATCTAAAAAGAGGAGAAAAAATGTCCTTAGATCAAGTCATGGACAACAAGTAGAGAAAGCAAAGGAACAATTGAATAACGATATAACAATGAATTCAATAGATCATAGGAA